>JAODAL010001024.1:0-254784 GCA_025379985.1 Phyllomedusa bahiana | reverse complement strand
AAGAACCTATCCCTGACTCCGAACAGACATTTAACATTTTGGGCGCATAATGATTCTGACTAACCTTGGAGAGGCCCTCCCTTGCATGATTCCGATGAGTATCATAACCCGGGGGGGAAAAGATGAGGATGTCATCTAAGTACACAATAACAAAAGACCCAGAAGGTCCCTAAAATATCATTAACAAATCGTTGGAAGACGGCTGGGCATTACAAATGACCAAACGGCATGACTAGGTATTCAAAGTGCCCCTCAGGTGTATTAAAGGCCGTCTTCCATTTGTCACCTTCCCTGATCCGGATTAGATTGTATGCCCCGCGGAGATCGATTTTGGAAAACCATCGGGCACCCACAACCTGGCTAAAAAGATCCGGTATCAGAGGAAGTGGATGCTGGTCCTTTATAGTGATCTTATTGAGCTCCCTGTAATCAATACAAGGGACGGAGGCCTCCATCTTTTTTCTCGACAAAGAAAAAACCACACCCCACCGGCGAGGTAGATGGTCGTATATGACCTTTTTCCAGGCTTTCGTTGATATATTGATGCATAGATTCTCGTTCCGGGGTAGATAAGTTGAAAATACGACCCTTAGGCAGCTTGGCCCTTGGAACGAGGTCTATAGCGCAATCATATGGCCGATGCAGCGGGAGGGTGTCCGCAATGGTCTCATCAAAGACGTCTTCAAAATCAGAGACGAAGTCGGGCATAGTATAATTATCATATATAGAACACACCAAGGACTGTACAGTCTTTAAATGAGGACCACATGACTCCCCCCATTTAACCAACTCAGCAGTCCTCCAGTCAAGCACAGGATTATGCAGGCGTAGCCATGGTAAGCCCAAAATAATGTCAGTAGTAAGTCTCTCCATTACAAAAAAAGACAATTGTTCGGAATGCAGGCACCCAACATTCAACGTAATTTCAGTGGTACGCTATTCTATTCTTCCCCCCATTAAGGGGGTAGAGTCAGCACCTGAAACCGAAAAGGGAGAACATAACAGAATTAGTTCTACCCCTAAGGCTTGGGCCACAGTCATGCTAATGAAACTAACGGCTGCTCCTGAATCGATCATGGCTTGACAAACAAAACTCTTGGCCCCAGAAATTAAGGTTAACGGCAAATAAATCTTGTTATCCCAATTAAGGGGTACCTGTATGCCTGAGTTATCCTTCTTGTCCTTCAGGCGTTTGACGATCTCCCACGGTGACTTAGGCCGGGTCGGGCAGCTCCTCAAAACATGGCCGGACTCCCCACAGTAGAAACACAAGGCATTGTCACTCGATGTTTCCTCCTATAAGGGCCCCCGACCCGGAGCCCAAACCATGGGTTCCTCTCCGGACCCGCAGCAGGAGATGGTGAAAAGAGTGGAAGAGGAGTTTTTAGCAGACCCCACGGGGGAAAGATTTAACGGGGGAACCGATAAACTTTCTAGAAAAACCCCCCATTTTTTTCCCTCGTCTTTCTCTCAACATTTTGTCGTAGTTTGGGCTAAGGTCATAAAATCCCCAAAGGTCTCTGGAATAGGTGACGCCCAAGCATCCTTCACAGCTTCAGACAGCCCCTGTCTGAAGGGGTCTTCAGGGGGGATTAGGCCACCCAATTACCGAGCCCCATTGGGAATTCAGAACAGTAACCCAGCTGTGCGATGACCCTGCTGGGTGATAAGAGATGAGTTTTCCCCCAACGCTGCCCGGTTAGGGTCACATAAAAAGGCCCCAATTTTAAAAAAATTTGTCCCCGTTTTCCCTCGGGGCCTCAGGAGGGAACTTAAGCCCAATCCTGAGGGGGCCTCTGAGGAAAAAAGGTTTAACCGGGAAATAAGGTACAGGATTCCCCAAGGTCCGAAAATTTTCAGGGGTTTTCCCCGAAACAGTCAGGAAACGCAGGTTTGGTTTGTGCTGTAATTTTGACCCACAAACCCGGGAAGGACATGGAACTAACGGGACAACTGGATCAGGGGCCGGAAGACATGGGATCCATGAATGAGACGGGCCATAAGGCCCGCCATGGGCCCGGAATTTTCGGGTTAGCTCATCCAGGCGGGCCAGTCGACAGGTGGGACCATCCTGAACCCCCAAATGAATAGTTTGAAAATCCTGTTATAAAGTCAGGGACCGGTAGGGACACACACAAACACAGACAAATGGCCCTACTCTAACCCGCCCCGTCCCTGCCTTTTGGGGAACCCACTCCTTAATAGGCCGGACCCCAACCGAAGACTAATAGCTGCACGTTTAGGTGCGACCAGACAGGACAAACAACAAGAACAAAAGCATGGACGGTCCAAAGTCACAAAAGTACGGGCAGCAGGTACAGAGACGTAGACAAAGGGGTAAACCCGGGGGCCAAAACCAAAGGCAGGGGAGCACAGAAACCCCAGAAGAGAATACGCGAACTACAGGGAATAACCTATGCAGGGGAATGAGGGAAGGAAGTGGTGGCTATAATAGGGGAAAGGGGGGAAAAAAAGAGAAAAAGGTGTAGGGAGAAAAAACCCGTCAAAAACACCAGAGAATGGGTTTAAACCCGACCCGGGATTGGCCAGGATTCTTTAAAGTCCAAATAGAGGACGTTTCACAAAGGGAAAAAAAAGCTGCAGTTAAGTCCAGCGGGGGTTTGCCCAAAGCCCAGCCAGATGACACGAAAGTGACACTAATTTTAAATCCCCTTTTGCTGCGGGCTCATTTTTTTTCCCTTCTAATGTTTTGTCTCCCCACCTTCCAAGAGCCATAACATTTTTGAGGGATTGCACTTTGTGGGGCAAAATTTATTTTGTAATGGTGCCATTAACCCTACTATATAATGTATCGGGAAACCCCAAAAAATTCTAAATGGTATGAAACATGGAAAAATGTAAACCTTGCGCCATTTTTGTGGGGCTTTAGTTTTTTGGGGGTTAAGTCATTCGTATAAATGATGTATTATCTGTATTCTGCAGGTCAGTATATGTAGAACCCCTAACATGGCAGCCATGAAAGCCTTCATTAGGTTTCCAGCTGCCATGGCAATCATTCAACACCCCACAATTTCATTGCAGAGTGGCTAATTGGTAAGAAGAACAGTGTGCTACAGCTGTAATCGGCGCAGCGTCTAGAGGGTTAAACAGTAGGGATCAGAGTCATCTCCAGGTGTCAGCTATACTGAACAGCTGGCACCCAGCTCCAATGGAGTGGACTCCTCAAGTGAGCCCATTCCTTAGCGGCCATATAACATACTGATACGTCATATGTTAGTAAGGCTTTAAAGGGGTTTTATGACTGATTGTTAGCAATGTAATACTTGTAGATCTATTGTACCATTATAGTGCCTTTTTCATCTTTTGCTAATTTTACTGGTTCTGCAGCCAGACTACAGCTTGGGCCCATTTGTTTAAATTGGGCTGAACTGCAGTATCCAACACAGCCACATAAAAAGCACTATGATGAGTATGGTGGTGAAGAAGCTGTCATGGATCAACAGCGTCTTTTTGTTCTGTTGACTGCTGAAGGTCGAGGGGGTCAGGCCCCCATCAATCACATACTGCTGGCCTATCCTAAGAATAGAACATTATCATTAATGATCTATTGTGACCTATGAGAATGAAAAGTTACAATCTCATAGACATTCTCTTGGTGACAACACAAAATGAAATAAGGTTATATTTCTCCCTTGTACTCATGAAGCAATATTTATTGAAGAACATAATTTACACATTAGCCTCGTTTTGAAATTATTTCAATCCCACACAGGAGATGTGGATTTCCAAATGCCACAGTCCTTTTGAAATTAGCTTGATTAGGGTGCAGAGTCTAAGAAATCCATTGTTCCTTACCCTGACCATTTATCCCAACAATTAAATATGAATTTTGCAGCAGAAATATCCCAGGTAATGATCCCCAGAATAGACACAGACTGGTGTCGCAAAACAGTAGTCGCAAAGGTGTAGCCAGGTATCAACACCAGGATAGCAGTCAGGGTGGGTCAGGCAGGAGGACAAAGCAATAGTGCAGTTAGGAACATAGTCAAGGAGTCAGGCAACAGCCAGGAGTCAGACAACAGGTACTAGGTACAATTACCAGGTAGACGATTTAAAGAATAAAACAAGAGAAAGATAAAAACAAAGGCAAAGTGAGGATAAAATAAAGGAGTTGTCAATAGTAATGCACAGGACAAGGAGCCAGGAAAGGGACTTTTTAAAGCGATTGTCTACTTTATAAAGTTTTTATTTATTATTAATATAATAGGAAATCATATAATTTTTTAAGATACATGTAGAAAAAAAGGCATAGCCCACATTTTTGTCCACAATAGTGGTTCCCATGAAGTAACTGTATGGACTGAACAGTCATGTGACCACCACACAGGTCATGTGACCCAAGTATCCAGGTAACAGTCGTGTATGAGGAGCAGAACTTCTCCAGTATTGCCACCTCCAGCAGTGTCTTATCATGTGACCACCACACAGGTAATGTGACCCCTGATATCCAGGTAACAGTAGTGTATGAGAAGCAGAACTTCTCCAGTATTACTACCTCCAGCAGCATCTTGTCATGTGACCACCACACCAGTCATGTGACCTTGATATCCAGGTAACAGTAGTGTATGGAGGAGCATAACTTCTCCAGTATTACTACCTCCAACAATGTCTTATCATGTGACCACCATACAGGTCCTGTGACCCATGGTATCCAGGTAACAGTAGTGTATGAGGAGCAGAACTTCTCCAGTATTACTACCTCCAGCAGTGTATTATCATGTGACCACCACACAGGTCATGTGACCCATGGCATCCATGTAACAGTAGTTTATGAGGAGCAGAACTTCTCCAGTATTACTACCTCTCGCCGCATCTTATCATGTCTACCAGTGTCTGTGGAGAAGATTCTATCTTATCTTTCTGCTTTATTTTACAGGTAACTTTTTGTTAACAACCTAGAAACTCATGTCTTTTTTTTAAATTTACTTATTTAACAATATAACATCCCCTAAAGAGACAGCAGATTCACAAGTAACTACACAAAGTGAATAAGTTGCTGGAATAACCATATTTATAATAATTATTCATCCATTATTCCTATTCAGTTTCACCAACTCTCTCCTTTATCCGCTGCAATCGGGCTTCCGACCCCACCACTCTACAGAAACCGCCCTAACCAAAGTCACCAATGACCTAGTAACTGCCAAAGCATCCATGCCACTACTCTATGCTTCTCCTCCTAGACCTGTCCTCCGCCTTTGACACTGTTGACCATTCACTCCTCCTACACATCCTCTTCTCCCTCGGTATCATGGACTTGGCTCTCTCCTGGATCTCCTCGTACCTCACCGATAGAACATTCAGCGTCTCTCACTCTCGCACCACCTTCTCCTCCCGCCCGCCATCTGTTGGTGTCCCCCAGGGGTCGGTCCTGGGCCCAATACTATTCTCTGGGTAAGCTCATAGCATCACATTGGTTTCAATACCACCTGTATGCTGACGATACTCAACTCTACATCTCTGTTCCAGATGTTACCTTTCTGCTCTCCCGGATACCAGACTGTCTTTTGTCCATATCCTTCTTCTTTTCCTCACGTCTCCTGAAACTAAATGTGGAGAAAACTGAATTCATCATATTCTCCCCATCCCACTCTATCCCTCCCCCTGATCTCGCTACTACAAATTATGGCTACACTCTCTCACCGGCTCCGCAAGTCCGTTACCTTGGGATAACCTTTGATTCCAATTTGTCCTTCAAACCCCACATCCAAACCCTAACCTCTGCATGCCGCCTCCACCGTCTCCCGCATCCGCTTATTCCTTAACTTTGAGACGGCAAAAATGATAGTCCATGCCCTCGTCATCTCCCGCCTAGACTATTGCAACATCCTTCTCTGTGGCCTCCCATCTAGCACCCTTGCTCCCCACCAATCTATCCTTAACTCTGCTGCCCATCTGATTCATCTCTCTCCTCGCTACTCCTCTGCCTCTCCCCTCTGCCAATCCCTTCACTGGCTACCCGTTGCCCAGCGAATCCAGTTCAAGTTAGTAACCTTGACCTACAAGGCTCTCCATAACCTTTCCCCTTCAAACATCTCCGCCTTAATCTCCAGATATCTCCCCTCACACAATCTACGCTCCTCACAGGACCTTATTCTCTGCTCTCCCCATGTCAGCTCCTCACATAACCGTCTCCAAGACTTGTCCTGTGCTTCCCCCACACTCTGGAACTCATTACCCCAACACATCAGACTCTCCCCCACTCTCACTAACCTCAAAAGCAACCTGAAAACCCATTTCTTCAGGATTGCCTATAACCAACAATAACCCCGTTGCTACTACTCCACCCCACAAACATGTCTGTCCCTCATCTTCTGTCTCTTTCCACCTTTCTTGTAGATTGTAAGCCCTCATGGGTAGGGACCTTTCTGCTTCTGTATCAGCTGTTAGTTATCAATTTGTCACCTTTGTACTTGTTTTACCTATGTTGTGTATTCAACCTGAATGTACAGCATCCTGGAACCAAGGGCGCTCTAAAATAAATAATAATAATATTCAGTTACCCCAAAGATGACTTGTGACCTTGTTACTAACGAATTCCAGGAGGTCACAAGACTGATGCTCTGTTAAGTATATACAGATTGTCCATGGGAACCATAATGAAGGACTAGACTGTGGGCGATGCCATTCCTTTTCCGAGAGGCCTACTGCATTGGCACAAAACAGGTAGAGGATCAAAATATTTTAAGGGGTTATCTGGGAGTTTAAAGATTTCATAGAACGCTATAAACAGCATTCATATTGAAAAGTAAAGATATTCCACCACCTTAAGTTTTTTCTTTTGCCTCCTTATTCATCTATCATAAGATCCACTTTTTGCAGTGAAACTTCCTGCTTGTGGGAGTGTCAGCAGTTCTCCAGCATTTCTTTCCTACAACTCCCATACTGAACTGCAATCTAGGACTTTCCACCACAGTTATCAGTGTGCTGTGCATTGTGCTAACATAAACTGTAAACTGTACAGCTGCAGTCATTATCTTCATGAAAGTACATGAAAGTAATACACAACTCTGCAGCTCTGAACTGCTGTCCTCTGCTCTCATTGCTAAGTTCTGCCTGCAAGACTTACAGATAAACAAACAGTTTCCCCTTTCCTGGAATTACTGTAATGTAATTACTTCTATTCACTTGTAAACTGCAGGCTGGAAAGAGTGATGGAGTGAAATTGTTCTCTGCTCAGGTCACGGCTACTACAAGGGAGTGTTCCTGAGCTAAGCCTGGCTACAAGCACATGCACTGAGTGATGACAAAAGCTTCACTGAGGCCACGTGATCAATGAACGTCAGGTGGTTTGCAGAGGATACAAGGTAGGGGAGGACAGGGCTCAGGGTTTTGCACAGCAGGACAGGTAAATCATTTTTTAATAAGTATGAATTACACAGTTTAATATAATACAGTTGTGAACTGTAAAACTAATAAAAAGGTAGTCCCGGGAACCCTTTTAATACATGTATGTTACAAAATTGTATGATTTCCTATTATATACATAATAAATAGAACCTATATAAAGTGAACAAGCTCTTTACCAGGCAGTGCATTGTAGATTGAAGCCCCTTGTCTTATTCTGGCACTATTTGCATTGGCTCCTAGAGGCAGCTGTGTAGAATAGGCAGGAGCCAAAAGGGCCCGAACCAGTGGAACCGTAGTGGAAACCAGGAAGAGAAAGTGAATGCAGCTGCTGAGGGGAGCACATTATGATTACATTTCCAGACACACTAAAAAAATTATTGGTTACGGGAATTGTACACAAAAAACAAAGTGTCCCATATTAAAACTTAGAATGGACGTACCCTCCACAATATCATATGGTTTGGAGCTCTGGTTGACACATAAAGATCCCACATCCACTGCATCCTTTCTCACAGTAAGTAATAAAACTATGGCTGCCCACAACCACCACTAGGGAGAGCTAATTGTACATAGTTATACAGCTATTATTGAACTCATGGGAGTTGTAGAAATATTTTTGCAGCAAGTGCCTAAATTGGTGGTTGCAGGAAAATAAAATAATTTGTCAAAAGCAGGCACCCACTTCCATGGAAGTTTTGCAATGTACACATCTGGTCATTTTTTACAGATTATCTATATGCCTCATATAGGCAAATTAGATCTGAGCCCTACTGGGAACAGAACCTGATGAGCATTTTCTGTACAGGGCTTAGAAATATTTTGGTGCAATGAATATAATAGTCATTGGTTGTCGCTACATAATTTGTGCTGATACAGCTGCATGAAAGAGCTCGGTTTTTGCTCTGGAACCATTGCCCTGTCCCATTAGTGAAGCTTTAGATGCAAACATAAAATAATGAATTGATACCTTATATTTTAATAGGAAAATGTCTTTGTATGTAATGTAATTACTGAACTCAATCACAAGGTACCAGGGTCTGGACTTGTGAGGAGAATTTAGGAGAGCGTGTACTGTGATTTTCGTCAAGTGAAAATTGTAAAATATCTAAATGATATGTAAATCACAGCTTTTTTCACATAATAAATCACTGGAGCTTATGGATGGAGGTGAATGTCTTAATTAACTGTTCTGCATGTAAAGCCAAGCAAATCAAAGTAACATTGGCCAGTAAATGTATTTCACATTAGGTTCAAAGAACTGGCGGCTGAACGAGGCAAAACAAAATTCACCGCCCGGTATCATTGTCAGCAAGCTAGTAATAAAAGATTCAATGGTGAAAGCTGATACAAACATCCATATCACATAGAAATACTGCAGGATGATGAAAGAGAGTGAGCAGATGCTAATTTCTATAGAAGTCTTCAAAAAGGGCTGATGCTGGAGGATGGAAGATTGGTCAATGCGTGCGAGTTTAAAAACTTTTTCAAAAATGTCTTGTGCTTTTAAGCAGGCACCTCTTGAAGGGGTTGTCTCATCTCAAAGTTTCATAGAATGCATGAATGAAATAATGTTGCTTTGCTCTGTCACTTCCTGGTCAAGTTGTCTGTAATTAGCATATGCGCTACATGTATTCATACTTCTCTGTTTATTATGTTTATTAGTCTAGATTAGATAAATTACCTTCTACCAGGACAGGAGAAGCTTCTGGGCTAATGTAAACAGTAGAGTAATTACTGTCTTTTATCTGAAAGATCATATAACACACAAGCTCTCACTGCCGCCCGCAACCTGTGTGATGACATGAGGTCACTCCCTGCTACCAGACAGAACAAACAGCAGGGGAGAAGGAGTACACAGGTCGGTCACTTGGGAAACCTGAGAGCCCTCAGAAGGTGATAAAATCATTTGTAGCTCCTTAACAAAAAAACATGAACAAAGGAATATATTTGGGAACCGTCTTCATTTAGTGTTTCCTACATTTTGAAAGCTATTCTTTGTAGTGAGACAACCCCTTTAAGTCCTTCGGGACCATATGTTTGGTCACAATTATAATAGTCAATGCTGGTGCAGTAAGGACAGAGACAACCATTTTCTAGGTCATAAACACTCTCATTGTTGTCACTTCCCTTCTCCTGCTCCTTTTGGGAGGTCATACAAAAGTGAATTAGTTTTAAGCACCCAGAGTGTTAAAGGAGTTGTCTCACTACACTGATTCATCTTACCTCAGTCCTGTTTTCTTGGTTTCATTTTGAATTCAGGGGCGTGTTTACTGGCTTCTACTAGGCTGCAGTAGAAGCCAGGTCTGTAGCTATAGCAACCTATGTTGGCAGCCTATCATGAGAGACTGAACAGGTTTGTAGCTATAGCGACCTGAGGAGCTAATGCAGCCCATACAAGAGGGGATATCTAGGAATAGGTAGGACACTGTTAATGGACATATATTGCAAAGTGACTTGTTTTTGCAAGATCTTTAACATAAAAAGCAATCCTTGTAGTGAGACAACCCCTTTTAATCTGTAACATGGCTCTCTCTCCAACCTCATGCCATTTCCTAAGAAAAGCCTTCAGGTCAACCAGAGCCTAAGTGAGACTGCTACCATTGGCATATCTTTAACCAGGAGGGAATGTTTCCACATAACTGTTAAGAGGATTTTCCCTTCATTGCTGTCATTCATTCAGACTTAACAGTCTGCAAAATTTTTAAGTCTAAACCTGTATTCAGCATCAGCAGTATTGTTAGGAGGAACAAGTGACCATCCCATTATGTTCCAAATTTCTCATATATATTTTATGTATTTTGTATGTAAAATGCCATATAAAATTCTCTAAAACATTTAAAGGGGTTGTCTCGCTACAAAGAATAGCTTTCAAATTGTATGGAAGCTAATCTGATCTAATTAGCATCTGAAAGCACAGCACAGCATGGAGCTGTACAAGCATGGAGCTTATGCAAATGAGTCAGTCTGAACCAGGAAGTGACAGAGTATTTCATTCATGCATTCTCTGAAACTCTGAAGGGAGACAACTCCTTTAAGGTGATGTCTTTGATTTGGAGTTTGCACCCCACATGGACCACACACTACCTTTTCAGTAGCAGTTTCTGTCCTTTCGATGGCAGTGGGAACACAGCTTTGCGCTCATTTTGGGTTGTCTTGCATTCAAAGCAGTTGCTGGCAGCCCAGTCAGTTATCGCAGCATTACAACTAGAATCTATGATAACAACTAGTAGGTCTATAAAAAGCTTCACTTTGGCACCAAAAGAGAGTTGCTTTGAGTCAACTGTATTGCGGTGACAAAGTAGTGACATTCACTGTCCTGTAAAGACTTAACATTGACAGAAAATATGGAATAGAGTAAGTTCGGGATTTGTGTATGACTGGGTGGGCAAGTCTGATGACAGTTGCTGGCAGCAATCACATCAGTAGGGGACTAGAGAAGGTTAAGTCTGTGAGTTGGATAGTTGCATTGTGGATCCTTGGACTGTGATACAGGCTTTGTTGATATGTGTCAAGTGCTGGGATGGCTGTAGACTTGCAGCAGTGAATTCAAGATAACTTAGTGATGTCTGTACATGGCTAAAAATCTTTATTTAATCCATGAAAAAGTCCATATAAAACAATGACACTAGAAGATTACTCATTTCTGACCTTACGGCCCATGATCACGGCATAAACTGGGGATTATCCAGGATACTCTAACGCCGGGCCGGGACGACGGGTAGGCAGAGGTAGGCGATCTCCTAGGGCGCCTACCTCTTCCTGTCCCTCAGGGGCGCAGGCAGGGGCCCCGAACCTCCTGGGCTCCTGGCCGCTGCCGTGGGCCTGAGCACCGACTGGCCCTGCAGCTGCATGTGCGTCCGCAGCTGTGCGGGCTTCTGCAGAGCAGAGAGCAAGCGCTTCCTGCTCCGCAGACAGTGTCGACCGACACAGCGGGGCCGCTGGGTCCTCATAGCGCAGAGGACCCACCGCGGCCCCGTGCGGCTCAGCTGGGCAGCGGCGCGATGAAGTGATGTCATCGCGCTGCTGCCTCTCCGCAGATGCACAGCCTGTCATACGCTGTGCGCCCGAGGAGCTGCCGGTAAAGAAGAGGACAGAAGAGGACAGAAGAGGAGCGCGCGGCCGGGAAGCAGGTAAGGTAAGTATTAATGTTGTTATTTTTACCTGAGAGTGCCCCTATATACCCCTGCCTGAGCCCCTATATACCCCTGCCTGAGCCCCTATATCTATATGCCTGCCTGAGCCCCTATATACCCCTGCCTGAGCCCCTATATACCCCTGCCTGAGCCCCTATATCTATATGCCTGCCTGAGCCCCTATATACCCCTGCCTGAGCCCCTATATCTATATGCCTGCCTGAGCCCCTATATCTATATGCCTGCCTGAGCCCCTATATACCCCTGCCTGAGCCCCTATATCTATATGCCTGCCTGAGCCCCTATATCTATATGCCTGCCTGAGCCCCTATATACACCTGCCTGAGCCCCTATATCTATATGCCTGCCTGAGCCCCTATATCTATATGCCTGCCTGAGCCCCTATATCTATATGCCTGAGCCCCTATATCTATATGCCTGCCTGAGCCCCTATATACCACTGCCTGAGCCCCTATATCTATATGCCTGCCTTAGCCCCTATATACAAATGCCTGAGCCCCTATATCTATATTCCTGCCTGAGCCCCTATATACACCTGCCAGAGCCCATATATCTATATGACTGCCTGAGCCCCTATATCTATATGCCTGCCTGAGCCCCTATATACACCTGCCTGAGCCCCTATATCTATATGCCTGCCTGAGCCCCTATATCTATATGCCTGCCTGAGCCCCTATATCTATATGCCTGCCTGAGCCCCTATATACACCTGCCTGAGCCCCTATATCTATATGCCTGCCTGAGCCCCTATATACACCTGCCTGAGCCCCTATCTCTATACACCTGCCTGAGCCCCTATATACACCTGCCTGAGCCCCTATCTCTATATGCCTGCCTGTGTGCCCCTATATACACTTGCCTGAGCCCCTATACACACCTGCCTGAGCCCCTATCTCTATATACCTGCCTATGTGTGTGCCCCTGTATACCTGCCAGAGTGCCCCTATATTTATATACCTGCCTGTCTAAGGGGACAATATATACCTGCCTGAATGAGGAGACACACATATATATATATATATATATATATATATATATATAAAAATATATACACACACACATATATATATATATATATATATACACACATGCCTGACTGAGAGGGCATATCTGTGTACCTGCCTAACTGATGGGGGCCTATATAGCTTCCTATCTGAGGGGACGTATATACCTGTCTAACTGAGGAGACGTATATACCTATAATTAAGGAGTTACTGGAAATGTGAGGATTCTAAGATATTTGTTTCCAAATCTGCAGGGACAAACGTTGGCTGGGATAAATCAGCATGAAGATGTGAACCGGATGGAGAAGAAAAGGGAAGGTGAACGACGCTGATCAGAAAAGACGTCTCCTGTGAGTCACTAAATGTAACTGCAGTGTAATCACTTATATGTCTGCAGAGCATCTACATACAACTAGTATCTACCACTATCTGGTCACTGTATGGCGGTGGTATATGTCTTCAGAGCCTGTGTACACCTGATAGTCACATGTGGGGGTTGCGTTCGGTCAGGGTCTGGCAGGATTATTTGAACCTTAAGTAGTAATAGTTTAGGCATACCTCCCAACTGTCCCTATTTTGGAGGGACAGTCCTTATTTTTAACCCTTGTCCCTCTGTCCCTCTTAACTCTATAAATGTCCCTCTTTTTCATTTGGGAAATTGATTTTCATCAATAAACTGACTTTCTTGCTTTAAAAAGTATCTGATTGCTTCCTATCTGTATATTACATAACAACTTACTTAATATTTCATCATTGGATACAATACAATCCTGAAAATGTTTCCCTTTTTGGCAATCTCAAAAGATGGCATTATTATTATTAACATTTATTTTAAAGCGCCATTGATTCCATGGCGCTGTACATTTGAGGGGGGTCACATACATGATATGTCAAGTGAGTACAATAATGACAATGAATGACGTATAACTGGTACAGAAGGAGAGAGGACCCTGCCCGTGAAGGCTTACAATCTACAAGGAGGAGGGAAGAGACAGGAGGAGAAGGGCAGACATGTTTGTGGGGTAGTACAGTGGCAGCAGGGTTATTGTAGGTTATAGGCAATCCTGAAGAAATGGGTTTTCAGGTTGCTTTTGAAGCTGGTGAGAGTGGCAGAGAGTCTGATGTGTTGGGGCAGTGCATTCCAGAGTGTGGGGGAAGCGCGAGAGAAGTCTTGGAGATGGTTATGTGAGGAGCTGATAAGAGGAGAACAGAGGAGAAGGTCCTGTGAGGAGCGGAGATTCCGTGAGGGGAGATATCTGGAGATTAGGGCAGAGATGTATGGAGGGGATAGGTTATGGAGAGCCTTGTAGGTCATGGTTAGCAACTTGAAATGAATTCGCTGAGCTATTGGTAGCCAGTGAAGGGATTGACAGAGGGGAGAGGCAGAGGAGTAGCGAGGAGAGAGGTGGATAAGACGGGCAGCAGAGTTGAGAATGGTTTGAAGGGGAGCAAGAGTGCTAGATGGGAGGCTGGGATCCGGGAGAGAAGAGGGTGACATCTGGGCTAGAGATGTAGAGTTGGGTGTCATCAGCATACAGGTGGTAATGAAAGCCATGTGAACCTATCAGTTGACCCAGACCAAGGGTGTAGATAGAAAAGAGTAAAGGACCCAGGACTGACCCCTGGGGGACACCAACAGAGAGTGGCCGGGGGGAGGAGGTGGAGCGAGAATGAGAGACGCTGAATGTCCGATCAGAAAGGTACGAGGAGATCCCGGAAAGAGCCAAGTCTGTGATGCCGAGGGAGGAGAGGATGTGTAGCAGGAGGGAGTGGTCGACAGTGTCAAAGGCAGAGGACAAGTCTAGAAGGAGAAGGACAGAGTACTGGCATGAGGCTTTGGCAGTTGCTAGGTCATTGGTGACCTTGGTTAGGGCGGCATGGCATGTACATATTTGGGCGTGGTTAGAGGCGTGCCTTTGTGTGATGTCACATGTTTGGGTGTGGTTGGAGGCGTGGCCTGATGTGCCCCTCTTTGCAAAATCTAAAAGTTGGGAGGTATGGTTTAGGGTCTTGGTTTTGTAGGAGTGTTTTTAGTAACAATCATTCGTCCGGTATATTTGCTCCATGTATCAGTGTATGTTTTGGTGACTGTTTAGGGGTATTACACTGTCATATGGAGGGGAGCGATTTTGAAAAAGCAAATTTGTCATCGCTGATTTTCATTGTGCACTGACTGCTGAGGAGATGGGCAGGATCTATGTGGAATATGCAGAAAATTAGTGACAGAACCTGGCGCAGGGGTGAGAGGAATAAGTGTGGGGTGGTGCAATTTTTTGGGGAGCGGGAGGGGGGGCATTGGCTGTACACGCCTAGGGCACCAAAATTCCTTGTCCCAGTCCTGCTCTAACGTCATTATTTTATATGGACTTTTTGATTGATTAGAGATTTTTAGCCATGTGCAGACATCACTGCATTCTCTTTGGAAGGGAGTAATGTTTCTTGTGAAAGGTCTGATTTGAAGCTGAAAAAGAGAGGAAAGTGTGAAACAATTCCCCGTCCCTGAAGAGATTCTAGTGTGGACATTACTACCTTGCATAGGTGTTGATTGTGGTTGGAATCATGATGTGTAACCAGGGCCGTTCCTAGGGGTGGGCGATCGCCCGGGGCGCCGAGGCTCCGCTCACCCGAGGGGGGGGTGCCTGCCTCGCCCGCCCGGGGGTTCACTCTTGATCGCGCAGTTTGTAAAAAGCGCGCAGGTCACTCAGCAGCTGACACCTCGTTGTGCAGCTGCTGTCCCAGGGAGGAGGCGGGACGGATCGTTCCCCGTCCGATCCCCCCCCGGTTCAGGTCACAGGGGGGGCCGGCCCTTTTCCCGCACCCCCCCGTGAGTTTGACCCCCGTTGGGCTCTGCTGGGGGGAACCCGGGAGCTGCGGACGCGTAACGGGTGATGATCACCTGCTTACACAGCTCAGCAGCTCCGGCCGGGACGCGCGGCCCGGGGTGGTACTTTTTTTTATTTTATAATTATTTACAGGGGGGCTCAGGGGCTATGGGGGGGGCACACTGGTTTCGGGGGGGAGTATCTACGGGCCCACAGGGGGCATCACTGGCTACAGGGGAGATCTACGGCTACGGGGAATTAGGGGCCCGGGGGGCATCACTGGCTACGGGGGCTCACGGGCTACGGGGGGAGCATTTTACGGCCAAGGGGGCATCACTGGTACAGGGGGGGCTAAAAATGGCACGGGGGGGCATCTACTGGCCACAGGGGGCATCATGGCTACGGGGGGGGCATAACTGTTAAGGGGGAGCATCCGGCCCACGGGGGCATCATGGCTACGGGGGGGCATCACGGCACGGGGGGATTCTCCCCGGGGGGTACATGGCCACAGGGGGCATCACAGTAGGGGGCATCACAGGGGGCATCAATCCTCTTTAACATTTTCATTAATGATTTTTACACGGGGTTCACGAGAAACGATTTTTGCAGCGATCAATCTGTAAAGTAATAAACCAATGGGAAATTGTTATTACAAAGGGATCGGGGATGAGGGAGGCCGGGGGCAGGGAAAGCAGATGGGGTTTAACATGATAAATCAAGTTATGCACATGGGGAGAGAAAACAATTACATGTTAATTTAAAAATGGAAAAAACGGTAAAGTGACAGGGGAAAATTGGAATCCTGGTGGACGTAAATTAAAATTGTAGCAGCCAGTGTCAGGCCAGCAGCCAAAGCAAATGGATCTGGGGTGCTTTAAAAAGGGGCATAGTGCACAGAGAGAACATTTTCCCCCATTATACAAGTCACTGGTTAGACCACCAGGGAATATTGTGTATTTTTTTTTGGGGCACCATGCACAGGAAAGACATTGTAAGCTTGATCAGTTAAAAAGGGGGGAAACAAAAATAATAAAAGGATGGCTGGACTCGAACGAAAGATTAGCAAGATTGGGGTTTATTTAGTTTAGGAAAAAGAGGCTTGGGGGGGACATAAAAAATATGTTTAAATCATCAAAAGGGCAATATAGAGATCTCTCCCAGATTTATTTATACCAGGGCTGTATCTAAAAAGGGGCACCTCTACGCTTGAGGGAAAGAAAGTTTTACATAAAAAATAGAAAGGGATTTTTACTGTAAGAGCAGGGATATGGGAATTTTTGCCAGAGGGCTTGCGGTGAATTCAAAACCCAGTTAAAAAGGTTTGGTCATTTCTGGACGAATAATATAACAAGTTTTAGTGATAATTCAGGGAGGGGAAATTTATCCCGGGTTTTTTTTTATTGCCCGATTGGGGTCGGAAGGAATTTTTCCCTAAAATGGACAATTGGGTTTATCATTGGGGTTTTTCCTTCCCCTGATCAAAACCTTTTCACAACAGGGGTGAATAGATGGGCATTTTCTTTTTTTTGCCTTACAAAATATGAAAATATCACTGGCTACAGGGGGGGCCTACTGGGTACAGGGGGGGCTCACTGGCTACAGGGGGGCATCTACGGGCCCCAGGGGGATCTAAAGGAACGTGGCATCACGGGGGTACCGGGGGGGATCTACTGGCCCAGGGGGCATCATGGCTACAGAGGGCATCACTGGCTACAGGGGGGGGATAACTGGTACAGGGGGGGATTACTGGCCCCAGGGGATCACTGGCTACAGGGGGGCATAAAAGGGGTACAGGATGGGCATCTACTGGCCAAGGGGAATCATGGCACAGGGGGGGATCCGGCTTCAGGGGGATATCACGGGGTACAGGGGGCATCATTGGACAGGGGGGGCATATGGCTACAGGGGGGGCATCACTAGCACAGAGGGCATCTACTGGCTACAGGCATCATGGTAAATGGGGGAAACACTGGCTACAGGGGCATCAGGGTACAAGGGGGGAACTCTGGCTACAGGGGGCATCACTGGCTAAGGGGGGCATCATGGGGTACGGGGGGATTTGGCTACAGGGGGGAATTTTCCTACAAGGGGGGATCACTGGCACGGGGGGCATCCTGGTAGGGAGGATCAATGGGCTACGGCGGGTCATTGGCTACGGGGGGGCATCTACTGGTACAATAGGGGATCCCGGGTACAAGGGGGACTATTGGCCAAGGGGATCTACCCGCTACGGGGCATCAAATGGCTAATGGGGGGACACCAGGGTACTGGGGGGGATACCAGGCTCATGGGGGGATATCAGGCTACTTTGGGGCTCAATTGGCTACAGGGGGCATCATTGTCGGGGGGCATAACTGGGTACAGGGGGCTCTACCTGACTATAGGGGGTACTATGTGGTACAGGGGCATATTACATGGCTCATATGAGGTGCTATAAAAGGGTTTTTTTATGGGAATTTGGGAAAAGCGTGATAAAATTGAGAGTCTAAGATGTTTGTTTTGTAAATTTTTACGGGGGGGGAAGAGTGGAGTAGCTCATGGCGTCTGGGGAAGATGGAAAAAAAGAAGAAAGGAACAACTTTCAAAAAAGTCTCCCGTGAGCATAGATTAAAATTTACTTAATTTTTATAGTCTGCAGACCCGGGGCATGGGACCAACACGTATGGTCACGTATGTCGGTAATATTGGTGTGTAAATGGTTTGTATTTTGTAATTGTCATTTGTATTTTTCGTACTATATGGTGGGGTTATGTGGTCATGGTGTGGTGGTATTATAGGTCAATGGTTTGGTGATATGTGGGGCTTTGTGGTTTTGGATTCTGGTTTTTGTACAGGGTTTTTTTGGGAATGTTGACTTTATTTGTATTTTTTTCTTGCACATTGTGGGAAAGGGTTTTTGTATATTTTGGGTTTGGTTTATGGTGATGCAGTGGCGGATATGTTGGGAAGGGGGGGGGGCGAAAAAATTTCTTCACTCCCCTGAGTGAAATTTTTCTAGGGAAAGGCCCCCGGGGTAACTATTTTTGACAACTTAGTAAATGCTAAAGTAGTCCAAGAAGTATGGAGGAACCACAAGATGAGAACTGAAAACGACAGTCTTAGTCTGGGACTACTACCCACATTTCCTATATCTTCTTGACCTAGTCATGGCTTAGACCATTGCTGGAATTTTCTACTGCAGAGCAAAATGCCAAGGGGGGTCTCGGTGAGGTTCACCCTCCTGTTATTTTATTTTTTAATGTTTTCCAGGTGTTGTGTATGAAAACCATTGAGGAGACGGTTACTTATGTGCATCAAGGCCACCAATCATCTGCACCTCTCTGTACGAAAAGTAAGAATAAGCAAGTTCTGGTTAGTGCAAGCAGCATAATACATTCTTAAGGCAGAAAAGCTCCCCACCCCTGACCTGTTGTAACCTGGGGTCAGAAGTGACCATGGCAGCCCCATTAGGAAGAGGTAAAATTGGCTGTACACAGTATGGCAGTTATATAATGGAATATGTCACAGTAATGTGATGCTATTGTCCTGGTATCATTTGGAACTCTTCTAAACATTTCAGATATCTCAAAATGGTGTTCCCACCATAGTCTTTGATGCCATATCATGATAATCAACATAAGCATATAATAGTATAGTAATTAAGAAATAATAACATGATAAGAAATAACTTAACCGAGTCGTATAAGAGACAATTCAAAGGGAACGTACATCCCCCTAATTAACACAGGTCTACAAATCAGGACTACTCTCAACTGTTGCCTCATAAGGGTACTAGTAGTGCTAGTAGAGCTTGTGATTTCTCACTAATTGCTCATCGAAGTCACATGCACCAATCTCAGGAATGGGCCCAAAAAGTACAGTCTCAGAATGGAGAGTTGGTTGCGATGTGCAACCATTCTCCATTCTGTTGTATGGGAGTTCTGAGAGCAGCCAAGCACCGTGTTTGTGGTAGTTCAAACAACTACAAGAGGCAGCAGGCACCACTGAGGATATGGAATAAGGAAAGGTAGAAGTTGCAAAGTGCACCTCGCCAAGATATTTGATTTTAGAATTGTTGATCGGCATCTTACCATAGTGCCAGTCCCCTCATCTCACCTTTCATGCATCTGTAATACTGCACAGGTCATGGAAAACAACAGTTTCTACTGATTTATAATGGTTATATAATGTTCTGAAGGGGACAGTAGAGCTATGTTGCCTTGTACAATTGCACTTGGAAGTTTGGTAGGTCACGCATCAGGATGGGTGGACTATTCCCTTTCTGTTCCTCCCTTCAAACCAAATTCCACTGGGAGTCTATGTCAGATAATCTGCCCAAATAATCCATTGCCTAAGACTACTACAGAAATCTCATCACACTACAATCTAACCATACCACAAAAAAATTATAAACACTATAATGTAATTTAAAAAATTCATAAAATTTATTAAACAATCATTAAATATATTGTTTGAATGAAAATAAATAGCAAATATTTATGCTAAAAAATCAACACTAAAATCAACCCAAGAATTGCCCCTATAGTAATCAAAAGTAACATGAGAATCAACACAAGCATATAATAGCATAGTAATAAAGAAATAATAACATGATAAGAAATTACTTAAAGGGATTGTATAATTACATTAAATGGTCTTCAGAATAAGGGGACAGTGAAAACAAGCAACTTTGCAATTGGATGTCATTAGCAAAGCTGTCTTGTTTTCACTGTCTACCTTATCCTCGTTCCCCAGTGCCAGTCGGATTCCACCTCCTTTCATGTCATTGGCTGCCGGGCTCTACTAATTTACACTCTGTCTGGCCCCTGGTCGTTTTCACGGGAGCGTGTATTCCTGCCTCTCTCACTCAAAGTAAGGGACCGGCACAATTTCATTCTGCACAGCCAACAGAAACACAGAGGCACTGCACCTGCTTCTACAATCAGAAAACAGGAGAATTGTGCGTCGGTGCCTAATGCAAAAATAGAAGTAAGGGGCCGATAGCATTTTCACTCTGCACAGCCAGAAGAAACACAATAATACTGCAGGGCTTCTACAATCAGAAAACATCAGAATCGTGCTTCGATGCCTAAATGCTCCTGCGTGTAAACATAGAAGGGAGATCTGTGCTGCTCTGGAGGAGTTCATAGAAGACTAGATTCAATTGTAACAAACCTCCAGCTGTGAGAGGAGAAGAGATCAGTGCTCTGAGTTCATAGAAGGCATTCTAGACTGAATGCAGGCCTGTGGTATGTAAACATACTTACAAAATAAGACTGCATAGCGAGAACAACACAGTGACATGTGGACTCGGGTGGGTGGGAGGCTCGGGAGCGAGCATGAACAGTGAAGGGGGGGATGATGTCATCCCCCTTCAGTTAAGAAACACCCAACTGGGAGGGGAAGAAACGCCCCTGAATTTGTAGAGCTGAGAAGCTGAGAGAACAATGTAACACACGAACTAAAGAAGCGATACATCCCCTTTAAACGAGTGGTATAAGAGGACATTCAAAGGGAACGTATATCCCCCTAATTAACATAGGTCTACAAATCAGGACTATTCTCGACTGTTGCCTCCTAAGTAGTGCTAGTGACTATGAGCAGAGCTTGTGATTTCTCGCTAATTGCTCCACAGCACCTGGATTTACAACTTGAAACTATTTCAAGTCCAGGTGAAGCAATAAATGATAAACCTCAAGTGTTACCGGTGGTTGCCAACCCTTGTGAAATAGCAACCTAATAGTTACTTCTTTCCATAGTTACATCCTATTAAAATATTGAACTGACATTTTCCTTTCAGCGACTCAACTTCCTCATGTTCTTGATTTGTTCATCATGTAACGGGTTTTATCCTATTTGACCACAACTATACTGTGGTTTGTTTTTCTTTTTTTTAATCTGCATTTTGGTACATTGCTGCGAGATCAAAGTCGTGCACTAAGTTAATTGTTCGGATTGATCTCACTCTTGTGTGTTTATTAAAGATCAAAAACAAACGTGGGCAACGTGCTGAGAGCCGGAATGTAATTACAATAACTTAATTCGTATGATTTTTACTTGTCCTGGGTTTCTGCAGAACAGCAAGGATTTTTTTCTCACCACAAATGTACACAGTGAAGGCTATATAGTGAAGCTTCCTCACCTGCTTCGGAAGGCACATTGTGAGGTTACCCTGATAACTGATACACACAGCATGTGGATTTCAAAGACAGAAGCACCACAATGATTTGTTTCTTCTGATCTCTTGTACATCTATAGAGGCAGAGATACAAAGCATTGGGTAATAGCCTATGTTAAATTCAGACATGGAGGAGAGGGGTAGAAATGGAGTGTGTTATCAAGGATAAAACCTTAAGGTGAACATCTACCAGTGTTTTTTTATCTATTTTTATAGCTTCTACATTTGGAGCTTAATGGGGTATTCCCTTTTTATGGATTAGCTTTAAGGGGGTTTTGTCACCACATTGATTAGCTTTTAATATGTATGGAAAGGTAAATGATGGCTATTAATAAATACATTGCTGTTTTGATTTTGCTTTGTTGAGGAAATAAAGGAAATTTTATCTATTGTTTGTGTACACAAGTTTCACTTGGTTCACATGGGCCCCCCTCACACGGCTATCTTCCCACCTACCCCTCCCTGGCTATTCGGCTACCTTCCCACCTATCTCTCTAGCTACCTCAATAGCTACCTGACTGATTACCTGGCTACCAAACTACCTACGATCCACTTACCGTCCTGCCTATCCACCTACCTTTCTAGCAACCCGGCTACCTACCCACCTACCTATGGAGCTAACCTTACCTGCCTACTACCCGGCTACCTACCAAAGGGGGGCCCGCTACCTACCTACCTACGGGGCAAGAGGCTATATACCTAACTACCATTTGGGCCAATATAGATGAGGAATTCGTACATAGTGGGGCGGGCACAGGTAAGAAGGTGATAAAAAAAATTGAGACGTCTCAGGTGTTTATGTTGTGAATTCTGCAGGAATGGGTCGTGGCCGGGAGAAGTCATCATTGTGGTCTGGAGCGAAAGGAGAAGAAAACGGAACGTGAATGACTCATCAGACAAGATGTCACCTGTGAGTCACTAAATGTAACTGCACTGTGTGCACTTGTATCTACCATTTTATGGTCACTGTATGGCAGTAATATTGGTCTTACTGTAATGAATTATATTCAGTGACAGTATGATGGTATTATTCAGCATCTTTATGGTGGTGGTATGAGGTGATGATGTGACGGTATTATATGGCCAATATGTATATTGCTTTTGTATGGCAATATTGGTCTTGGTATACTGGAATGATCAGTAACAACATTGTGGTGATCTTCTGGTGATATTTGCTGGCCCGTGTATAATGCTAATACTGATAAACTGTTCATTGTGAAATACAACACGAGATAAATCCCAAAACAATGGCACCATTGCTTTTTTTCTGGGGGCGGGGCAATAGTGTTGCTGGGGCAGGGCAATAGGGTTGTTGGGGGCATGGTATACGGGGGGGCAGGAGCTTCAGCTGTATGGGGCCCTGAAATTTCTGTTGCCGGCCCTGTATTCATATACAGATGTAGATATAGGCATTACATTTGAGGTGAAGAGGTGCTCTCACCTACAAGGGTTCTCAGTTCTCTCAGTTCTACGCTGGGCATCTGGTATTGTTTTTGGGACTTTTGTTGTAACAAGGTGGATGTCTACAGCTAACAATGAGAAATCTATTCTGAATATACTGAATTGCAGAAATGGACAGTATTAAAGAGCCTGTATTAAAACAAACTGTTGAATTATTGTGGCTGCCAAATGGAAATGGTGATCTATTTCATTGTACTCAGTCTCCTGATTACCTTATAATGTCAGAGCCGAGCCAGAACAGAATGTTAAAATAACATGACGTGAGGTTATGAACTCTGCAGATATTAAAGCTGTCTTTCATTTAAATGCTGGCACTTTTAGAGCCTGTCTCTTTCCAATTTTCCCATAGTCTGAAGTTTAGTGAAGTCACCCTACAAAGACTAAAATAAATATTTAATTCAATTGTTACATGTGCTGGGGAGTGGTCTAGGAATACACATAGCACATTGCCTAAAACCATATATTACATGCTGGAGAAATGTATTATTACTGCTGCTGGAAATGCACTGACATGTAGACGTCACCAGGACTTCTGGGCTCAATGGCAAAAGGCTGAAGATGCGGGTTAGTCTGCAGAACACAAGCTTGTATAGGTTGTTGGTTTTTTTAATTCTATTGAAGTATGAATGTGCGCTCTAATGCCATTGCTGAGTGTATCCTCTACAGCAGGGGTCCCCAACCGCCGGTTCGCAGACTGGCACCGGGCCTTAGCGCGTCCCCTGCCGGTCCGCGGCGCCGGCTAGACCAGATGCCGGCCGCCCGGTGACGTTAGTCCGGCCGCGCAGACCTAGCAGCTGCGCTCAGCGTGCGGCTGCATCATAGAGGAAGCAGGGACAGTTCATCACTGCCTCTGCTTTCCCTATTGCTGTAGATGCGGCGCTCACTGAGCGCCGTATCTACAGCGATGAGCGGCGCAGGGAGTGTGAGGCACAGTGACGTCACACCCCCCGCGCCGCTCGCTGCTGGGAGGAGGAGCTCGGCCGAGGATCCGGGAAAGGTGAGTGACTACTTTTTTTTTTTACTGCCTACTGGGGCAGCTATCTGCATCATTACTACTGGGGCAGCTATCTGCATCATTACTACTGGGGCAGGTATCTGTATCATTACTACTGGGGCAGCTATCTGTTCATCATTAATACTGGGGCAGCTATCTGTGCATCATCTCTACTGGGGGCAGCTATCTGTGCATCATTACTACTGGGGCAGCTATCTCTGCATTATCACGAATGGGGCAGCTTCCTGTGCTTCATCACTACTGGGGGCAGATATCTGTGCATCATCACTACTGGGGCAGCTATCTGTGCATCATCACTACTGCGGCAGCTATCTGTGCATCATTACTACTGGGGGCAGCTATCTGTGCATCACTACTACTGGGGGCAGCTATCTGTGCATCATCACTACTGGGGCAGCTATCTGTGCATCATAACTACTGGGGGCAGCTATATATCACTATCACTACTGGGGCAGCTATGTATCACTATCACTACTGGGGCAGCTATGTATTATTAACACTATTGGGGCAGCTATGTATCACTATCACTACTGGGGCAGCTATGTATCATTAGCACTGCAGGGGCAGCTATGTATCACTATCACTACTGGGGGCAGCTATGTATCATTATCACTACTGGGGCAGCTATGTATCATTATCACTACTGGGGCAGCTATGTATCACTATCACTACTGGGGCAGCTATGTATCATTATCACTACTGGGGCAGCTATGTATCATTATCACTACTGGGGCAGCTATGTATCATTATCACTACTGGGGCAGCTATGTATTATTATCACTACTGGGGCAGCTATGTATTATTATCACTACTGGGGCAGCTATGTATTATTATCACTACTGGGGCAGCTATGTATTATTATCACTACTGGGGCAGCTATGTATTATTATCACTACTGGGGCAGCTATCTATGTATTATTATCACTACTGGGGCAGCTATGTATTATTATCACTACTGGGGCAGCTATCTATGTATTATTATCACTACTGGGGCAGCTATGTATTATTATCACTACTGGGGCAGCTATCTATGTATTATTATCACTACTGGGGCAGCTATGTATTATTATCACTACAGGGGGGCTATATTTATTTATTATTACAGGGGGCATATATCTCTATAATGACAGAGCTTATTACATATGTATATTATATACATGTATAATACTGACCCACAGAGCTGACAATCAGTCTCCAGTTATAAAATACTGGTTACCCCATACGATATCCCTAAATGACCCAGTATACACTTTATTGGGATTTTTGTGCGTGTGTGTGATTCTAGACATCCAACCTCCTCCATAACTCCACCCCCTATAACTCCGCCCATATAACCCCGCCCCCACTGGGCCGTGGAAAAATTGTTGTGCATCAAACTGGTCCCTGGTGGAAAAAAGGTTGGAGACCTCTGCTCTACAGGATGCAAAATTGTACCCCAACAATAACAATGTCACTTTGGTCCGAAATTCTTATATGATGAGGTTGTTTAGCTCTTTACATTTTTTTTTAAAAATAGCGCAGACCTATGATTGGCTGCAGCAGTTACATGTTCTATGTAAAGATGGACTAGTAAGTAGAGACCAGAGGGGCCCTCAAGAAGCACCAAAACAGGAGCAGCGGGGATCATTAAAGGGAACCTGTCAGGTGATTTATGTTACTCTATCAGAGAACAAGATGTGATAGAGGGAGAGAAGCTGAGCTCTGTGATATATAAAGTTATACAATAGAGGGACAGAAGCTGAGCTCTGTGATATATAGGGTTACATGATAGAGGAGAGAAGCTGAGCTCTGACATATAGGGTTATATGATAGAGGGAGAGGAGCTGAGCTCTGTGATATATAGGGTTATATGATAGAGGAGGGAAGCTGAGGTCTGTGATATATAGGGTTATATGATAGAGGAGGGAAGCTGAGCTCTGTGATATATAGGGTTATATGATAGAGGAGAGAAGCTGAGCTCTGTGATATATAGGGTTATATGATAGAGGAGAGAAGCTGAGCTCTGTGATATATAAGCAGCGGCGTAACTACCGGGGTAGCAAACGAAGCAACTGCCACAGGGCCCGGTGGCTTAGGCTCCGCCCCCTTGCTGCACAGAGGCGATCTTAATTGTATGCACGTCCGTGCGATGCACATACAATTAAGATAAACAGTGGGGCAGGGAGAACTGTGCGCTCCCTGCCCCTGCCGTACATCGCTCTGCAGACGGCGCGCGGAAGTGACATAATCGCGCCGTCTGCAGAGCTTCCTGTCCTCAGCCCCGAGCCTAAAGCAGCAGGCTTGGGGCTGGGAGGGGACGGAAACGACAGGGGAATAATTCATAGTTGCCAACTTTTGAAAATGAAAAAGCAGGAGAATCTAGTGGGCGGCGCGCGTAGCGCGCTGCGGCAAAAATTTGCATGGACACGCCCATCTTGTCGGTATGCCACGCCCCTTCAAAAAGCCACACCCACTCCACCTAACTGCATAACGGCTTTGGAAGAAAGCCAGGTAGATGCCCTTATAGCCAGGTAGTAGCCCCCCATAACCAGGTAGTGCCCCGTACAGGCTGGTAGATGCCCCCGTGTAGCCAAGGAGATGCCCCCTCTGTGGCCGGGTGGAGCCAAATTTGTAGCCAGGTGATGCCCCCCTTTGTTAGCCAGGTAGGTGCCTCCCTTTGTTAGCCAGGTAGGTGCCCCATTGTTAGCCAAGTAGTGCCCCCATTGTTAGCCAGGTAGTGCCCCATCTGTTAGCCAGGTAGTGCCCCCATTGTTGCCAGGTAGTGCCCCCATTGGTTGCCAGGTAGTGCCCCCTTTGTTTGCCAGGTAGTGCCCCCATCTTATAGCCAGGTAGTGCCCCATCTTTTAGCCAGTAGTGCCCCCATCTGTTAGCCAGGTAGTGCCCCCATCTGTTAGCCAGGTAGTGCCCCATCTGTTAGCCAGGTAGTGCCCCATCTGTTAGCCAGGTAGTGCCCCATCTGTTAGCCAAGTAGTGCCCCATCGTTAGCCAAGTAGTGCCCCATCGTTAGCCAAGTAGTGCCCCCATTGTTAGCCAGGTAGTGCCCCATCTGTTAGCCAGGTAGTGCCCCCATTGGTTGCCAGGTAGTGCCCCCATTGTTTGCAGGTTGTGCCCCCATTGTTGCCAGGTAGTGCCCCCATTGTTTGCCAGGTAGTGCCCCCATTGTTAGCCAGGTAGTGCCCCCATCTGTTAGCCAGGTAGTGCCCCCATCTGTTAGCCAGGTAGTGCCCCCTCTGTTGCCAGGTAGTGCCCCATCTGTTAGCCAGGTAGTGCCCCCATCTGTTAGCCAGGTAGTGCCCCATCTGTTAGCCAGGTAGTGCCCCCATCTGTTAGCCAGGTAGTGCCCCATTGTTGCAGGTAGTGCCCCCTCTGTTGCCAGGCAGTGCCCCCATCTGTTAGCCAGGTAGTGCCTCCTTTGTTGCCAGGTAGTGCCCCCTTTGTTGCCAGGTAGTGCCCCCTCTGTTGCCAGGTAGTGCCCCCTTTGTTGCCAGGTAGTGCCCCCATTGTTGCCAGGTAGTGCCCCCTCTGTTGCCAGGTAGTGCCCCCTCTGTTGCCAGGTAGTGCCCCCTCTGTTAGCCAGGTAGTGCCCCCATCTGTTAGCCAGGTAGTGCCCCCTCTGTTGCCAGGTGATGCCCCCATTGTTGCCAGGTAGTTGCCCTCTCTGTTAGCCAGGTAGAGCCCCTAAAGCTAATAAAAATAAAATAATAAAATCCACTTACCTCACCAGGCTCCTGCAGCGCGGCCAGCTCCTGCCCGATCTCCTCAGCGGCGCAGGGGGAAGTGAGAGCAGCCGCGCGTCACTCCCCTGCAGCCGCGCGTCACTTCCCCCTGCGCCGCTGAACTGTATGTGCGGCGCACACACCGGCGCCGTACATACAGGGAGAGGAGGGAGGAGGGAGCGATCCCTCCTGCCTCCTCCCCGCACAGTGAGACCGCGGGCGGGTGAGCGGCCGCTGCGGCCGCTGCACCCGCCTGTAGGAGCGGTCCCGCGGCGCAAGAGTAGCGCTGGTGCGCTACTCTTGCGCCGCGGTAATTTAAAGGACCCCCGCCGCCTGCCGGCGGGGGGGAATGCCAACTCCCCCGGGAGGGCGGGAGGGGACCCCAAATAGGGGGGACCCCCCCGCCAAAAACGGGAGAGTTGGCATGTATGGAATAATTAGCTACGGGGGCCCTAAAGGGGTGTGGGGAAACAATGCCTACAGCGGGCCCTAAAGGGGGGGGGGACTATGCCTACAGGGGGCCCTAAAGGGGGGGGGGAACTATGCCTACAGGGGGCCCTAAAGGGGGGGGAGAACTATGCCTACAGGGGGCCCTAAAGGGGGGGAAACTATGCCTACAGGGGGCGCTAAAGGGGGGGGGGGGGGAAACTATGCCTACAGGGGGCCCTAAAGGGGGGGGGGAAAATATGCCTACAGGGGGCCCTAAAGGGGGGGGCAGAGCTATGCCTACAGGGGGCCCTAATGCTTGGGGGGGGGGGGAGAACTATACCTACAGGGGGGCCCTAATCTACAGGGGGGACTATTCTGCCTACAGAGGGACCTATTCTACCTACAAGGAGCCCTAATCTACAGGGGGACTATTCTGCCTACAGGGGGGCCCTAATCTATAGGGGGGGGAAACTATTCTGCCTACAATGGGGCCCTAATCTACAGTGGGGGAACTGCTCTGCCTACAATGGGGCCCTAATATACAGAGGGCCCTATTCTACCTACAGTGGTGTCCAGCTACAGGGGGCCCCCATTCTACCTATATGGGAACCCTAAGCTACTGCCCGGGGGCCCGAAGCTGTCTACATCTCCCCAAGCTACCTAGCTACTGCCCGGTGGGTGCCAAGCTACCTACCGTGTTTCCCCGATAGTAAGACACCCCCGATAGTAAGACGTAGCGGCTGTCCGGAGCTCTCGGCACAGGCAGCGTGTGTCATCACGCTACGTGCGCGGCCTGATGACGTCACTGCCTGTGCCGGGAAGAGCGCGCGGGAGGCCGGAGCAGCAAGGAGGCGACGCAGCGCGGGAGACGGAGCAGCGGGGAGCCAGGTAAGTGTTTTTCTGCCTACAGCTGGCCCTATACCTGTCTACAGCTGGCCCTATACCTGCCTTATACCTGCCTACAGCTGGCCCTATACCTGTCTACAGCTGGCCCTATACCTGCCTACAGCCGGCCCTATACCCTGCCTACAGCCTGCCCTATACCTGCCTATGGGGCCATATACCTGCCAATATAAGACATACCCCGAAAGTAAGACATAGTGGGACTTTAGGGTGTAAAAAGAATGTAAGACGCTGTCTTACTATCGGGGAAACACGGTAGTTACCACCCGGGGGCCCCGTTGTACCTACATACCGCATGGCGGAGCCCCATAAATACCAGGGAGTAATTCTTACCATTTGGGCCATTATAAATGGAGGGTTTGTACATGGGGGAGGGGGCACTCAGTTGGGAAAATGATTAAAAAAAAGTGAGGAGTCTCAGGTATTTGTGTTGTAAATTCTACAGGGATGAGTGGTGGACGGAGTAAGTCATCATGGAGGTCTGGACCGAATAGAGAAGAAAAGGGAAAGTGAACAACTCAACAGACAAGACATCACTTGTAAGACCCTATATGTAAGTAAACTATTTGCAAAGCACCTGTATGTCTGGTGACTACCACTATATGGTCACTGTATGGTGGTTATATACAGTCTGCAGAACCTATGTACACTAGTATATACCACTATATTGTCACTATATGGCGGTACTATTGGTCTTTGTGTACTGATCAGTAATAGTGTAGGGGTATTATTATATAGCTCCCCCTTGTATATAGCTCCCCCTCTTATAGTTCCCCCCTTGTATATAGCTCCCCCTTGTATATAGCTCCCCCTCTTATAGTTCCCCCCTTGTATATAGCTCCCCCTCTTATAGTTCCCCCCTTGTATATAGCTCCCCCCTTGTATAGTTCCCCCCTTGTATATAGCTCCCCCCTTGTATATAGCTCCCCCTTGTATAGTCCCCCCCTTGTATATAGCTCCCCCTTGTATAGTCCCCCCCCTTGTATATAGCTCCCCCTTGTATAGTCCCCCCTTGTATATAGCTCCCCCTCTTATAGTTCCCCCCCTTGTATAGTCCCCCCTGTAAACTAAAAAAAAATATATATATATTGAAAAACTTCACATACCATTCCGCGCTCCCCGCTGTGATCCGCGCTCGGGAGCTAGTTTCCGGCGTGAGCGGCATGAGGTCATACAGCGACGCAGGAGGCGATGACATCGCTTCCTGCGCCACTTAAAGACGTGGCGGGACCGGCAGCCTTCTGCAGACGGCTGCCCGGACCCGCCGCAGGGGCTGTCGCTCCACTGCGCAAGGTAGGCGGCTGCCCCGAAGGGCCCCCTGAGCGTGAGGGGCCCCCGGTCAGGCGCCTACCTGGCACAATGGAAGAGACGGCCCTGGATATATAGGGTTATATGATAGAGGAGAGAAGCTGAGCTCTGTGATATATAGGGTTATATGATAGAGGAGAGGAGTGGAGCTGAGCTCTGTGATATGTAGGGTTATATGATAGAGGAGAGGAGCTGAGCTCTGTGACTAATAAGTATGAAGAAAGCTAAAAACCTTTCATGTATCAGTCTTGTCTTTGCCCTGTCACTCTAATCTAATCCTATGGCACGGTTTTCTAATCCCCATGGCAGGGTTTGCAGTTGGATTTACATAGACTTAAATAGAAAATCCATGCACTAATTCACACTGCACAGATTTTCCGCCGGACGGTTTTTTACACCCCTGGCGTTACAAAAAACTTAGAACATGTTCATTCTTCCATCCGTTTTTCGGACGGAACACGAACAGTTCAATGTGAAGGGGGACGGCTTGAATCCACATACCACAGACAAAAGCCGTTCCCCTTTTGTGCAAAAAAACCCCAACAAAATACCAATCCGTATTATGTCATTGCCGTGTGAACGCACCCTAATTCCTTCAAAAAATGTATGTCAGCTAATATGGAGGTAAAATCTATTTCAAATTTGTGATTCTGTTACATGTGGTTTTTCTTCATTATTTTTGAACACATCTTGACCAAAAAGAAAAATATGTTAACTCAGTTTTAAAATGAATATGGTATGGATCAGAAGCTGTCATAGGCAGGACAAAACAATAATTAAATCCAATGTCTAGTAACGTATTCTCTGATTGGACACACTCTGCTTTCCGGTCCTCTGCATTTTGCCCAGACCACAATAAAGACCTCTTTTAGTTACAGTCCACTTCTGCTGGGTTTTTGTTTCGTAGTCATCACTAGTCCCCTCTGCAGTAAAACAAGCTAACTATCTTGGTGCCCCCTTTAACAGTTTCATTCCCAATTATTGTCTGCTACTAAAACACCCCCAAAATAGTCCAAATTTTGACTCCAAAATAAATGTTATCAAGACAGGCCCCCAAAATAATGTTATACATAATGTTCCAGCAGACAAAGTGCAATTCATATAATGTCCCATATAAAATGCACTGAAGTAAATAGCACTAATGTCTCCACCAAAAATACTGTCATACTGTATACTGCCTTTCACGCCTTCAGCTGCATTTATTATGTTCATACACTGTATTTTTTGTGTTTCAGTTGCAACAGCTCCTTCTAGTGGCTATGGACAATTCTAAGTATGTCCTATCAAAGCTACCAAAACCGCATCACTTGACCTTCTGACATCATCCAGTCATCTCCACAGCAGCCATTTTCTTATGGACACATGCAGAGTGGAAGCATGTTAGACATCCTCTTCCATCCAAGCCTACAACAGCATCGCTGGTATGTCCAAACTACCATTCAGGGCTGCAGATTGTATAGAGATAGTATTGTATTCTATGTCCCTAGCTGTTGCTTACAGTTTATTGTTAGACTCATGTTTTCTGTACACAGGACAGCACTTTACCCTCTATGTGTTTGTGTCTGCGCATGTGTATGCATATAACCCTGTGCTGTATGCCATTGTATTTTATGTTTGTGTTTGCATTGATTTGTACAGTTTTTTATTGTTGTATGCTGCTACACCACAGTAAGTGTATGTCTTTTTATTCTTTTAATTTTACACTATCCCTTGCAGTAAAGTTGAAATACGAACATCGTTCCTTGTCATTGACTTGCTGGTACTGAGTTCAGCTGTCTGTCAACTTATGCTCTGCACACATAGGGAGGACAGAACACTGCCCTTGCCAAACTTTCCAATAGTAATAGTAGTGCTAAATATGAGTTACCTCTAGAAACCTCTATAGTAAATAACACCTTAAACATGGCACTTAAAGGGGTTTTACCACCATGTAATGTTGACGTGGTAACCTCCAAAATGGGTATTTAATCTCTTTTCTAAATATATGTGATTACAAAAAGTGAAGACTCTGAGAGCTACAGCATTTCTCAATCCCCCTTAGTTACCTGAAAGCTTCCACTAGACACGACCCAGGAGCTGACAGGCCGCGCTTGTGTGAAACACTTCTTATCTGATGACAGGCAAAATGAATGAGCTTTTAAGGCACCAGGTAGAAAGTGCAGTCTATGAGGCTGTGTCTTGCTGTATTGAGAATCCACTGTTGTACTGTTTATTATTTCACTTAAAGGGGTTTTGCCATGAAGTAAAATTGACGTGGGAAGTTTGTAAATGAAATAATAAACATTTTCACCATTCATCATCATTAAATATTCTGCATCGTTTTTGTCTTAGCGGCTCCTTTAGTGATCCATTGTTTACAGCTCGTCTCCAGGGGATACGACCAGGGGTGAGAGCTACTCAGTCCTGGTCGCACATGCTCAGAAATCACCTCTCCTCTCTGGCTGCTGCTGAGTGTTCAAACCCAAGGTGCTGTCACTCTACTCCGTCCTCTGTACTCCTTAGTAATTAGTCAAACAGTGAAAATAAATTAAAATAAGAAACCTCAATCAGGTTTGTGCATTGATAAAGAGAAAAAAATCCTTAGGTTTGGTTCCTGCAGGGATTTGAACCGAGAACCCTTGTGCCTGGAGGCAAAAGTTTTACCTCTGAGCTATAATGTGCTACACATAAATAGACCTTTCTTTGACTACAGAGAGGAAAGGCCTGGTGATGTCATCCTGCAGGGTCACATGATCTGCAATTCAAACAAATCACACACGCCCCCTTCTGAGCACACAGAGCTGAAGAGCTGGATGCAGGAGGTATGAAATGAGATCATGGCAAAACCCCTTTAAGTTTTGAGACGCTCCCTTATTCCTCACTCCTTACTCACCCCCTCCCTCTCACCCCTGCAGCCTTCATGACTCAGCGTGATTTGTTGACATTCTCCCTGTGCTGATAAGGAGAGGTAAGAAACTTGCGTCCTGGCAAATCCCCTTTAAGATCTTCCAATCCTTCTATAATTAGCACCGTAGTGTCTCTTAAACTGTCCCATAGAAAATTATACCATACAGATAACACCCCCTAAAGTTCTCCATATAGAATTACAACCCCCAAAATACCTAGTATACTATTATGCTCCTCCTGCACAAGCAAATGTCCCATGTAAAATGTTGGCCCTCCTGTCCACAGCGAATGCCTCATGTAAAATATTGCCCCCTTAAAGCACTTTATATAAAGCTGTGGTCCCCCAATGTGCCCTATGTAACAACAATAGTTACCCTAGGACTTCAAAAGCTGATTATTAGAGTTTTTACTCTGGTTCTAACTAGTCTCTTTGTACAAATTGCAGCAGCCCCTTTCTATCTCCTATGCCCAGTTTGTCACCTATGAGCGCGTCTTCATGTGAGTGCACTGTGAGCATGTGACATTACAGCACAAGCAGAAGCACTGATCTGCCGACGGCAGGAGGTAGGAGGGGCCAACTGCTCTGTGCACAGGATGCTTCAAGCTGAAGTAAGTGACACTGACTCTATGTTATATAGAGCTTTACTTGCAGCGCCGCCCCCCTCTGACAGCACAGCTGATTGTGATGGTAGGGAGAGCAGGCCTGCGGTCTGCTCTCCCTTCCATTAGTGTGAAGCAAGGGAGCGGTACCTGCTGCAGGCCGCGGGCACCCCCTTGCTTCACAGCAGGGCCGGGACGACGGGTAGGCCAAGGTAGGCGACCGCCTAGGGCGCCTACCTCTGCCTATCCCTAAGGGGCGCAGGCAGGGCCCCGACCCTCGCCGGGCTCCAGGCCGCTGCCATGGGCCTGAAGCGCCGGCGGTCTCTGTGACCGCTTCTGTGGAGCAGAGAGCGAGCGCTCCCTGCTCCGCAGACAGTGTCGGGCCCGCTCCCCGGAGGATCGCTGGATCCTCCGGTGAGCCGCAGGGCCAACACAGCGGGGCCGCCGGGTCCTCATAGCGCTGAGGACCCGCCGCGGCTCCGTGCGGCGCTCAGCTGGCAGCGTCGACGCTGCCTCTCCTCGGGCGCATAGCGCGTCACAGGCCGTGCGCCCGAGGAGCTGCCGGAGGAGCGTCCGGCGCTGGAGGCGGGGCCCGAAGAGGAGCGCGCGCCCGGGCAGCAGGTAAGTATGAATGTTGTTGTTTTTACCTGCCTGTAGCCCCTATAAGCCTGCCTGTGGCCCCCATATGCCTGCCTGTGGCCCCCATATGCCTGCCTGTAGCCCCTATATGCCTGCCTGTAGCCCCTATAAGCCTGCCTGTAGCCCCTATATGCCTGCCTGTGGCCCCTATAAGCCTGCCTGTAGCCCCTATATGCCTGCCTGTAGCCCCTATATGCCTGCCTGTAGCCCCTATAAGCCTGCCTGTGGCCCCTATAAGCCTGCCTGTAGCCCCTATATGACTGCCTGTAGCCCCTATATGCCTGCCTGTAGCCCCTATAAGCCTGCCTGTAGCCCCTATATGACTGCCTGTGGCCCCTATAAGCCTGCCTGTAGCCCCCTAATATGCCTGCCTGTAGCCCCTAAAATACCTGCCCGTGGCCCCTATAAGCCTGCCTGTGGCCCTATAAGCCTGCCTGTAGCCCCTATAAGCCTGCCTGTGGCCCCTATAAGCCTGCCTGTAGCCCCTATAAGCCTGCCTGTGGCCCCTATATGCCTGCCTGTGGCCCCTATAAGCCTGCCTGTAGCCCCTATAAGCCTGCCTGTAGCCCCTATATGCCTGCCTGTAGCCCCTATAAGCCTGCCTGTAGCCCCTATATGCCTGCCTGTAGCCCCTATAAGCCTGCCTGTGGCCCTATAAGCCTGCCTGTGGACCCTATATAACTGCCTGTGACCCCCATACGACTGCCTGTAGCCCTATAAGCCTGCCTGTAGCCCCTATAAGCCTGCCTGTAGCCCCTATATGCCTGCCTGTGGCCCCCCATCTGCCTCCTGTGGCCCCTATAAGCCTGCCTGTGGCCCCGATATAACTGCATGTGGCCCCCATACGACTGCCTGTAGCCCCTATAAGCCTGCCTGTGGCCCCTATAAGCCTGCCTGTGGCCCCCATATGCCTGTCTGTGGCCCCCATATGCCTGCCTGTAGGCCCTATAAGCCTGCCTGTGGCCCCTATAAGCCTGCCTGTAGGCCCTATAAGCCTGCCTGTAGCCCCTATAAGCCTGCCTGTAGCCCTATAAGCCTGCCTGTGGCCCCCATATGCCTGCCTGTGGCCCTATAAGCCTACCTGTAGCCCCTATAAGCCTGCCTGTGGCCCCCATACGCCTGCCTGTGGCCCTATAAGCCTGCCTGTGGCCCTATAAGCCTGCCTGTAGCCCTATAAGCCTGCCTGTGGCCCTATAAGCCTGCCTGTAGCCCCTATAAGCCTGCCTGTGGCCCTATAAGCCTGCCTGTAGCCCCTATAAGCCTGCCTGTAGCCCCTATAAGCCTGCCTGTGGCCCCATATGCCTGCCTGTGGCCCCCATATGACTGCCTGTGGCTCTATAAGCCTGCCTGTGGACCCTATATAACTGCCTGTGGCCCCATACGCCTGCCTGTAGCCCTATAAGCCTGCCTGTAGCCTCTATAAGCCTGCCTGTGGCCCCCATAAGCCTGCCTGTGGCCCCCATATGCCTGCCTGTGGCCCCCATATGCCTGCCTGTAGCCCCTATAAGCCTGCCTGTGGCCCCTATAAGCCTGCCTGTGGCCCCCATATGCCTGCCTGTAGGCCCTATAAGCCTGCCTGTAGCCCCTAGCTATATACATGCCTGAGCCACTATAGCTATATACCTGCCTGTGTGCCCCTATATACCTGCCTGAGCCCCTATAGCTATATAACCTGCCTGAGAGTGACCCTATGTCTATATACCTGCCTGAGAGTGACCCTATATCTATATACCTGTCTAACTGAGGGGACTTATATACCTATAATTAAGGAGTTGCTGGAAATGTGAGGATTCTAAGATATTTGTGTCCAAATCTGCAGGGACGAGTATTGGCCGGGAGCAATCAGCATGAAGGTGTGAACCGGATGGAGAAGAAAAGGGAAAGTGAACGACGCTGATCAGAAAAGACGTCTCCTGTGAGTCACTAAATGTAACTGCAGTGTAATCACTTAGATTTCTGCAGAGCGTCTACATACAACTAGTATCTACCACTATCTGGTCACTGTATGGCGGTGGTATATGTAATCAGAGCCTGTGTACAGCTGATAGTCACATGTGGGGGTCGTGTTTGGTCAGGGTCTGGCAGGATTATTTGATCCTTAAGTAGTAATAGTTTAGGGTCTTGGTTTTGTAGGAGTATTTTTAGTAACAATCATTCGTCTGGTAGATTTGCTCCATGTATCGGTGGATTATTCGGTGACTGTTATTTAGGGGTATTACACTGTCATACGGAGGGGAGCGATTTTGAAAAAGCAAATTTGTCAGGGCTGATTTCCATTGTGCAGTGACTGCTGAGGAGATGGACGGGAGCTATGTGGGATACGCAGAAAATTAGTGACAGGACCTGTCGCAGGGGTGAGAGGAATTGGGGTGGGGGGGGGCATTTTTTGGGGAGCGAGGGGGGGGGCGCCATTGGCTGTACTTACCTAGGGCACCAAAATGCCTTGTCCCGGCCCTGCTTCACAGTCTGGCTGGGTCCCGTACGGGTGTAGTGGTTCTACCCCCCTATCGGCGGCCCTGCCCGTAGGTTACTGGCCTCGGCTCCCTAGGGCGTGTGCGCGCCGGCAGTGTTAAATTTAATGGGCCAGCGCACCGGTAATTTCCCATTGCCGTTCGCTGCCCCTATTTAAGCCTGCCCTTCCTGATACTCCTGCCGGATCTTTAGTGCCTTACCGCCTACTGAGAAAGCATTCCTTGAGTCTTGTCCTGATTACCGTGTACCGTACCGTTAGCCTCTATCCCTCGACCACGAACCTTTGCTGCCTGTCCTGACCTTACCGCCTCTCCCTGACTACGAGCCTGCCTTACGACTCTGTACCACGCTAAACCTCAGCTGCCACTACAAGCATGTTGCGTCAGGGGTAGCGACCTGGTAGACTCCCGCCACAGCAAGTCCATCCCACTTTGCAGCAGGCGCTGGTGAAAACCGGTACCTACATAGATTCCGCTCCCTGGCGTGGCTAACACCATTGCTTGCGGTTGTCCAGTGGATCCACTACTGCGGACCGTAAGATACGGATTGGATCCCGCCAAGGTACCTCTTCCGAATTTCTCCGACCTCACCACCAACGTGGCTCAGCAGTCCAAACAGATTGCCCAGCAAGCACAGCAGCTCAACCAGCTGACATCTATGATGCAGCAGCTCCAGTAATGTCCGCCGGCCCCAAGCTCCGGCTATCCATGCCTACGAAGTTTGATGGGGACCATAAGGCCTGCAGGGGTTTTAATACCCAGTGCTCTCTCCATGTGGAACTGATGGCCGGTCAGTTCCCGTCTGGAAGGTCTAAAGTTGCCTTCATGGTCAGTCTTATTTCTGGAAAAGCCCTGGCCAACTCCTTTTTGGGACCGAGGGAACCCCGTAAAGGCTGATCTCGGTATTTTTCTTTAGGAGTTCCGAAACCGCGTTGCTGAATTTACAACAAGGAAGCTGCTCTGTGGGGGACTACGCTATACAATTTCGCACTCTGTCTTCCAAATTGCCTTGAACGAGGCAGCGCTGTGTGCCATGTTCAAGAAGGGGCTCTCCAGCCAGATTCAAGGATGCCCTCTCCACCAGGGGTGTTCCCTCCTCCCTGAGTGACCTCATCTCCCTGGCCACTCAGTTTGACGTCCATTTCTCAGAAAGGCAGGAGGAACTTCGACTGGAGCGCGAGTCAGCCAGGACACGGCGTCTTCCTCGCTTGGCACCTTTGTTCCAAAGGCCGCCACAACAGTCCACACCGCCGGCCGCGGAGGAGGAATAGGGCCCACCTATCCTCGCAGGAGCTGTCTTGACGACGGGAGGAAAACCTGTGCCTCTATTGTGCCAGTCCCGAACACTTCCACAGGGGCTTTCCGCTTCGTCCCCAGTGTCCGGGAAACGCATGCACCTAGGCTACATGGGAGAGGCGTCCCTAGGTGTGAACAATCCCTGTCCTCGCCTGACTATGCCCGTACTAGTCGGGTTTGGACCTGGAATCCGGTTTTAAGCCTTAGCCTTCCTGGACTCTGGTTCTGCCGGGAACTTTGTGGATGCGGCCTTGGTGTCCAAGCAAAACCTCCCGGTGGTCCGCCTGGAGAGACCGCTTGCCATCTCCTCTGTCAGTGGGGAGATCCTCAGTGATTCAGTCCAGTATCGTACCGAACCTTTGTCCCTTCAGATAGAGGCACTACACAAGGAGAGATTTACGTTCTTTGTGTTACCCCAGTCATCCTCATCTATTCTTCTGGGTCTCCCGTGGTGGCAGCAACATGCCCCAGTGCTCGATTGGAAGACGGGCGAAGTCTTGCGTTGGGGATAGGGTTTTCGTTTTTGCTGTCTGGTGGCACCCTGCCGGGTGATTCCTGCTTCCCCTCTAGTAATGTCTAAACCCTTGGCGGGCCTCCCCGCTTCCTATAAAGAATTTGCGGACATATTCTCGGAGAAGCAAGCGGAATCTCTACCTCCTCATCGTCCCTATGACTGCCCAATCGACAAAGGCTATGGAGACAAAGGCTATGGCTGCTTACATCCAATCTTCAGGAGGGGTTCATTCGTAAGTCCTCCTCCCCAGCCGGGGCAGAGTTCTTTTTCGTAACAAAAAAGAAAGGCTCCCTACGCCCATGCAACGATTATCGCCGTCTCAACAAGATCAACGTGAAGAACCGGTACCCTTTGGCGTTCATCACCAAGCTTTTTGACTGGCTCCGTGGAGCCAAGATCTTTTCAAAACTGGATCTACGCAGTGCCTACATCATCATACGGATTTGTGAAGGAGACGAGTACAAGACAGCCTTCAACACTCGAGATGGGCACTTCGAGTACCTGGTGATGCCCTTTGGTCTCTATAATGCCCCCGCAGTCTTCCAGGAGTTTGCCAACGACATTTTCGGAGACCTGCTATACACCTGCGTGGTCGTCTACCTGGATGACATCTTGATTTTCTCGCCTAACCCTGTCTCACCAGGCCCACGTGCGACAGTTCCTCCAGCGATTACACGCCAACCGTCTTTATACCAAATTGGAAAAATGTCTATTCCACAAGACAAGTCTTCCCTTTCTTGGCTACATTATCTCGGACAAGGATTTGCAAATGGATCCCGCGAAACGTTATCTTCTGAGGAATGGGATGAGGGGGTCAGTGAAAGTTTCTGCCAAGATTCACCACCTTAAGGGGTGTTCATTGGCAGCATGCTGGAGGTTGGTAGTGACAGACGTCACTTGTGGCATCATGGCGACTTTGCTGTAATGCTGTAACCTATATGATAGCACCTGCTACAAAGTGAAAGCTTCCAGCATGTGACAGTCGGGGCAATCACATAAATCCCTGCTAATGTCCACCTGGGTAGATTTTCTGTGTTTAGCTTTAATTGGGAAATATGAACTGGATCTTTTAATATTGCTACAATAAAGTTGGACTTTTATAAATTTACAAGCCTCTGTAGTACTGGATCTTTGATATCTCCATTGTTAACTATAGAGAAGAACAATATACGTCTCCTTTTAGATCTGTGACCCCCTTGTCCCAGTAGATTTCTCTAGGAACAATAATCAGTACATTACAGAACATATACCATCACTACCAGTGAGTCAAGATTAACCAATTTGATGAGAACTTCAACGCACCTATAAGAACACCATAACGTCTCTGCTAAAATGACAGCTGAAGTTTCCAGCTTCAGTACCCCGAGAATATTGTTACCTAATGGAGCAAATATCACACAACAATGCACATTTGCTATTATGGATCTAACAGAAAAATGTTTTCCTACTTCTAAGATTGACTGAAAAGTCAGATTGTTGACAGTCTAACTGCGTCCAACCTTCTAAATCCCAAGAAAGAAGATGTCTTGATCCCTGCTTCTGTCAGAGAAGTATCCTTCAATGTGTGTTCTATATTGTACTGATCAGGAGAAAAGGAAGGCTTAGGGAAACCTGAAGAGACAACTGTAGAATGTGCATTGTGAAGCCTTAATATTAGTCATATTGCCACTTTTGTTTCAGGCCAACTTCACTGCTGAGGGTGCATATGTTTTAAGTGGGGAGATAAGAATAAGTAGCTGCCAGACTCTTTTGGCAGTGTCTTATCTCCTGTGAGAAAAAGGAATAGGCCATGTGGAAATTCAACCACCATTTGATGTTGGTGGACAGTCAAGACCCTCCTCCGCAATAGCCTAGTCACTTGTTATAGTGTTATATTATTACACTCTAGAAACGCATCCAGATAATTTCTCTATTAGTGAATTCACCATGACAAGATCCTCTGGCAGAGAGTTTCACAGTCTCACTGCTCTTACAGTAAAGAATCCCTTTCTATGTTTATGTAGAAACCTTCTTTCCTCTTGACGTAGAGGATGTCCCCTTATTATAGATACAGCCGGAGTATAAATAGATCTTGGGAGAGATCTCTATATTGACCTTTAATATATTTATACATATTCATTATGTCCCCCGAAGCTGTATTTTCTCTAAACTAAATAACTCTAAGGCCCAGTTTACACGGCTTATTCAAGCCGTAATTGCGGGACGGATTTCTCCTGCAATTACGGCTTGAGTAAGGGGCGGGCCGGGGGCGCTGCCCGCCGGCCCCATAGACAGCCATTATCCATGCTGTGTTTCCCGCCTGGAGAGACAGAATCCATAGTACGGCGCGCAATACGGCTGAAATCCGTCCCTGCAATAAGCCGTGTGAACAGCCCTTAATCTTACTAATCTTTCTGGGTATTGCAGTTCACCCAGTCCTTTTATTATTTTTATTGCCCGCCTTTGTACCTGTTCAAGCTCTACAATTTCTTTCCTGTGCCCAAATCTGTACATAGTATTCCATGTGTGGTCTGACCAGTGACTTGTATAATGGGAGAATAATGTTCCCATAATGTACATCTATGCCACTTTTAAAACTCCCCATCATCCTATTTACCTGACTCTGGCTGCTACAATTAAGTTTACTGTTCACTACTGTGCACTCGGAGAAGTCCTCCTCCATGTCACTTTTACCCAGTGGCAGGTTGAACCTTACCTGCCACTTCTCTGTCCAGGCCTCCAACTTATCTAGATCCCTTTCTAAAGAACATTATCCTCTATTTTGTTAAAAACTTTACAAAGCTTAGTATTATCTGCAAAGATTGATATAGTCACCTTGTTGCCATAGCTTTACTGTTTCTTTATCTAATCATCATGAGATCACCACCAATAATAATTCTACAGTTTAGATGCACTATAGATTTCCCTAGGTGTTGTACTTACAATGCTCAGTTAAAATGGCGCGGATTCTGATAGATTCCCAGTGGAAAGATTGGTGAGGTGTTTCTGCCAGATAAAAATGTGGAGTTTTTCAAAGGAACTAAAAAGTAAAGTTATCGACACCTTTAACCATTCTGTTATGTATGATTTATGCCATATAATCACACGTTATAAGATTTATAAGACAGCGCTGGGAAACTTGTGATTATTACCCCAACTTCAACACCTCATTCATGGTCAATGAACTCTCACATTTTGCCTCTTTTTATAATCCCCTCCTATTTATATTCTTCAGATTCTATTTTCCCCTTTTATAATTTTTAATACACATTGTAAAGGGCAGGACTGCCTTTTACCACAGCTGCTTCATGGTGTCAGGTAGGTTGTGGAGAATAGCAGGAATTGATAGATGGAGAATATGGAGGAATTTTATCAGCTGGTTTGATTTTTGTCATCCCCCAGGTAATGTTTTCTTTCTTTCTGAATGACCTGTTTGTAAAGAGTTTGGCTATCCAAGAGTTGGTCTGGATGATGACAGGATGATGGTGTCTCCACCGCTCTTGACAAAGCTGAATTTATTGAAGATCTCCTGGTTTGTAGATCTTATTCTGTTTGGTATTTCAGCACAGTTCAGAGTTTCAGAGATTCAGGTCAACACAAGCTGCCATCAGGATTGTTGGTGGTACCATCCTCCTGGCTTCCATATCTTCCCAACTGGTGTTAGAAACAAATGGATGGTTGTTGATGTTTCCATTTACTCCTAGCCACTGGATCTGATAGTTACACAGCAGCCCTTGTAGGATTTTTACTGAGTCAGGAGTCATAGACTCTGGTTAGGGTGGCACTGGGATTTTACAAGAACTTGTTTGTTCCTTGATGGGACTTAAAATCAGCATCCCTCACCCATGATCTCTGTAATCGGGCTAAGATCAGGATCCTTTTCCTTTTCTTGGCTCTCTCTTCATTCTCCAGTCCCGTTTCTCCATCATCCTTGATCGTTACATTTTCATCTCCTACTGTACTTTCCAGTTCCTCCTGTCCTCCGTTTAGTCCCCGGAGTCGATTGCTAAGGTCTTAACAATTGACTTGAGGCCTTAACAACTGGCTTAACAACCGACTGGAGTCCGCGGAGTCGATTGCTAACTCTTATCAACTGACTTGAGCTGAGGCCTTAACAACCGGCTTAACGACTGTTAGCGACTTCACAACGCAGTAAATTATGTGTCCCCCAGTGAAGGTAAAAGGGTCCCCCAGTAAGTTATACGCCCCCCAGAAGGTGGTTATATACTTTATATATCTCCCAGTAGGTAGGTGTGTAGTTTATATGTCCCCCAGCAGGTATATAGGCAGGTTATGGATCCCCCAGTAGGTATATAGGCAAGTTATGGATCCCCCAGTAGGTATATAGGCAGGTTTAGGTCCCCCAGCAGGTATATAGGCAAGTTATGGATCCCCCAGTAGGTATATAGGCAGGTTTAGGTCCCCCAGCAGGTATATAGGCAGGTTTAGGTCCCCCAGCAGGTATATAGATAGCTTATAGGCCCCACAGCACGTGTATATTTAGGTAGCTTATAGGCCTCACAGCACATATGTAGGTAGCTTATAGGCCTCACAGCACATATGTAGGTAGCTTATAGGCCTCACAGCACATATGTAGGTAGCTTATAGGCCTCACAGCACATATGTAGGTAGCTTATAGGCCTCACAGCACATATGTAGGTAGATTATAGCTCCTCCCTGCACGTATATAAGTAGATAATAGCCCCCCTCCCTGCACATATGACAGTAGATAATAGCCCCCCTCCCTGCACATATAACAGTAGATAATAGCCCCCCTCCCTGCACATATAACAATAGATAATAGCCCCCCTCCCTGCACATATAACTATAGATAATAGCATCCCTCCCTGCACATATAACATAGATAATAGCCCCCCTCCCTGCACATATAACAATAGATAATAGCCCCCCTCCTGCACATATAACAATAGATAACAGCCCTCCTCCCTGCACATATAACAATAGATAACAGCCCCCCTCCTGCACATATAACAGTAGATAATAGACCCCAGCATGAATAGCGCTAATTAAAAGTAATACCCTGACAGCACTTACCTGACCTCGCTCCCTGCCGCTGTCGCTGTCGGTGCTCCCGGTCTTTTCTTCAGCGGCGTGACGTCACCAGGCCGCGCGCGGGCAGCGTGATGACGCGCACGCCGCCTGGGCTGTGCACTCCGGCGCGCACAGAGCCGCATCCTGACTGCGGCCACAGATTACTCCGCGGAGCTCTCTGCTCCGCTGAAGCATCTAACTATATGTGCGTCCGGGGGACGCACATACAGTTAGTTCCGCCACCGCTGCCGTCGCCAAGGTCCTAAGCCGCTAAGCCGATAGCTTAGCGACTGGTAGCGGCTTAGGACCCTAACGATCGGCGGCGGCGGCGTATAGCGGCGCCGGGGACTACCTCCGTTCTGTTGTTCTCCATCCTGTCCACCATAGTTTTGGATGTACAGGTCTTCCATTCTGTGGATCAGGCCATGAATAAGTTATTATTCTGCTAATATTTCCTGTTCCATTAAAGTGTCTGTCACCAATGCTGTCTCCTTGATACCAGCCTTGAAGATTTCAGCTTTGAAGAAGAAACGTACAGCTATATGATAAGATATGGTGGCATAGTTGTATATCCCATATATAAAAGGCTTTGTTCACATTGCATATATATGGTCACTGCTTTAGCATGTGTTTAAAAATTTAGAAAAAAGGATAAATGACTGATGAATATTATTGAATGCCAATACACGCTATATATGCATAGATGAATATACTTTCAGTACAGTCAGAAAAACTTCCACACATAAATCAAGTAATTACATGCCAAAAAGACACTAAAGACACTATTCTGTCATAGCCTAGCACATAGATCTGTATGGCACCGTAGCTTCAAAACATATTCACCAAGCAAACTGTAGTTGGCAAATCCAGTGTGAATACTGCCCAACACCTGCATCAGGAAGTAATTTGGTGTTAGTAAGTAATACATGCAGCATGTGTCCTGTGTCCTATCTATGCCACTCACATACTAACACATAGGACAATGACCCAAATAGTAACCCAGACCACTCCTTGCACAGGTCATTTTGGGATCCTTTTAGTTATGTGAAGAATTGTGACAATAGCCATCGCCTTGTATTATGTAAGAAACTACACAATGTCCTACCTGTGCTGACCACCATATTGATGTTGCTGGGTCCTGGGATTCCTCAACTTCTCTTTTCTCAGGTGGAAGTTCTCCTCCTCTGATGCAGAGCAATCTGCGTCCAGGTATTTTGCAGGCATGCTAGGAACCTGAGAAATCTTTCTTGGTGCAGTCATGGGTTCCAATGCTCTCCCTAGCAACTAGCATTTTCTGCTTATTTTTTGAGGGGTGCAGTGGGGGATTTTTTTTTTACTGGTTTACCAACAACATCACAGAGCTGGTGGATGTTAGAGATCTTGCGCTCCTCCACACTCCCATGCTTGACTGTAGGCAAGACACACTTGTCTTTGTAACCAGTTGAGGAGTACAACCACACACGCCTGACACCATCTAAGCCAAATAAATGTATCTTGGTCTCATCAGAACACAGGATATTATTCTCCATGGTAATCCGTCCTTGGTCTGCTTGTCTTCAGCAAACTGTTTGCGGGCTTTCTTGTGCATCATTTTTAGGAGAGGCTTTCTTCTGGGATGACAGTCAGGCAATCCAATTTGATGTAGTGTGCGGTGTATGGTCTGAGCACTGACAGGCTAAACCCACCACCACCACTTTAACCTCTGCAGCAATGCTGTTAGCACTCATATGTCTATTTTGAAAAGACAATCTCTGGATATGACGCTGAGCATGTGCACTCAACTTCTTTGGTCGACCATGTCAAGGCCGCTTTTTGTTAAACCTCTGTATAGTATTGGAAACCATGCTGCAGCTCAGTTTCAGGGTGTTGGCAATCTTCTTATAACCTAGGCCATCTTTATGTAGAGAAACAATTCTTTTCAGAACCTCTGAGAGTTCTTTGCCATGAGGTGCCATGTTCAACTTCCAGTAACCAGTATGAGAGTGAAAATGCAAAATTTAACAAACCTGCTCCCCATTTACACCTGAGACCTTGTAACACTAACAAGTCACATGACACAGTGTAGGGAAAAATGGGAAAGTGGACATAATTTGTCCATTTTCACTTAGGGGTGTACTCACTTTTCTTGCCAGTGGTTAAGACATTGATGGCTGTGTGTTGTGTGGAGGACACACCAAATTTACACAGTTTTATAAGCTGCACACGGACTACTTTACATTGTGTGAAAGTGTTATATCTTCAGTGTTGCCCCATGAAAAGATAGAATACAATATTTACAAAAATGTTAGGGGTGTATTCACTTTTGTGAGATACTGTACATCACTGATCAGCATTTATGCTCAGCTGTTGGCGCAGGGTTAATTAATTAACCGTCCTATTGCCTCCGAGTGCTGATTAATAATAGACATTACTTATCCAGTACATTTTTTACACTACAGTTTTTTTTAATCTAATTCATAGTCAGTGACATACAGGGGTTGCAGCAGTCGCACTTGCAACTGGGCTTCTAATTCAGGCCTATGTATCTGCTTACTGGGTGGCCCTGTATACCTACTTACTAGAGGGGGCTATGTACCTACCTAACTATTGGGGGGATCCTATATACCAACCTATCTACTGGGGAACCCTATGTACCTACTTATTGCGTGATCCTTTGTAACTACATACTGGGGGGACCAAATATACTTGCCTACTGGGGACCTATGTACCTATTTACTGGGGGAGCCTTATATACCTACCTACCTACTGGGGGATCCTATATACCAACCTATCTACTAGGGTACCCTAACCTACCTAAAAGGAGATTATACCTATCTGTCTGCCTAATTTACGGGGCCGCCTTCTGTCGGGTGTGTTCCTACTTACTATTGGCACAAATGGGAACCCTATAATTGGCTGGGGACACTTTCAATGTTTGGGGTACAATTTCTGTGTGGAGCACCAAAAGAGGTGTTATTACCATCTGGGGTGCTAGGAATGGGGACTTGGTACTTAGTTGGGAATTGATAGGGAAGTGCTGGAAAAGTGAGAAGTTGAACATGTTTGTGTGGTTAATACTGCTGGTACGAGTTGTGGCCAGGGGAAGATGTCATGATGATCTCGATTGGATGGAGAAGAGAAAGGAAAGTGGCAACACCCATCAGAGAAGACATCATGGCATCCTGGGCCGGATGGAGAAGAAAAGTGAAAGAGAATGACTCTCATCAGACGTCCACCTGTGAGACACTGGATGTAACTGCACTGTAATCACTTATTTATCTGCCGAGCTCCAAAAGGCAAATAGTGCCACTTCCTTTCTGAATCCTGACACATGTCTAAACTGTTCTTTATGACCACATATGGGGTATTTTCGTACTTTGGAGAAATTGGGCTACAGGTTGTAAAGTGCTTTTTCTCCTGCATTTCTTGTGAACATGAAAAATTCGGAGCAAAAACTTAAATTTATGGGAAAAAAAAAGGTTTTTCATTTTCACAGCCTACGGAAAAACATTTCCAGGGGGGGGGGGGGGGGCGTGGCTTGCCATGTGAAGAAGACGGACGCACGGTGTTAGAGCTCCTGGCAGGACACAGTCTCCACAGACAAAGACGGCTAGAAAATGAGCCCCAAGAGACAGAAAAGAGCACCTAAACTCTCCAAAGTGCCATTCCTGGGCGATATCCCTATCTCAAATTATTTTTCGCCGCTCCAGGACCTGGATGGAGATGGCCTTTCCTCCTGCGCTCATCGCGCCTCGGCGCCATCTTCCCCAGCCTCTGTCTTACCTGCAGGAGATAGCGGAGACCCTAGCATCCAGACGGCTGACGGAGACCATCAGAAAGCGGAGGAGGCTAGAGCCGCAGCAGCGTCAGTCCTGATGTCCGGCACAGACACAGAAGGAACCCGGCCGGGAGACAGAAGCAGCGACGTCCAGGAGCGGTGTTCCCAGCCGAGCGGTCACTCGCGGCACACAGAGTTACACCTCCGAGCCCCAGACAGGAGCACCTGTAGCCTGCAGTCGGCTCCTGCATCAGAAACAGCACGCCCGGTAGCCCCTTTCAGCCTAGAAGCGGTGCAGAGAAGCCCTGCGCGCTTGGCCTGCGATCCACTCGGCGTGCCAGTGGCATCACCCGCCATCTTAGGCGACCGCGTGGCGGTGTTACCGCCATCACTGCTGCAGTGATCATCGCATGGACTTGAGCCCAGAGAAGTGCCGGAGAGCCCCGCTCAGTTACCCCACCTGACCTCCGCTGGGCAGCATTCCCTGAGTAACCAAACTCGAGCATTCCGGCCTGGAGCAATGAGCGTGGAGGAGCAGACAAGGCCAGAGGAGGGGGGCCAGACTGCAGGGCTGGACTCTTCAACTAACTGGGCAGCGGAGAGACCTCTTCTGGACTACCAGGTGGGTGAGACCCTGTCTCCCACCATATGCTAAACCCAGGTGAGACATGTGACGTCCCTGCAAGATGTGATTCCCCCTGCTGGACAGGTCAGGTACCCTCTTTAGATCCAAATGCCGGACAAAGGACACAGCAGGCTCCAGTGACCCTGAACACCTCACTGAGCGACACAGGGAGGCCTTCTTCCACACGGCCGATGAGTGAATCTGCCCTAGACTATGTGGGCATCTGCACCTCCCAAACCAGGATGGCGCACATGGAGTGAACCCACCCGACCCTAAGCGCTCATAATCCGAATATGGCACAACTCCAAGTCTCACCCAGTTGCGCAAAAATATGAGGGCTACTGAGCCACCTGGTATGAGGGGGCTCATGTCTTCGGCCCACTCGTCTGTCTCCGGGCCCAAAGCAGCCCACAGGCCTATGGAGAGAGTTCTAGAGGCCATTCAAGATGACAGTTGGATCTCGCACCCGGGGACTCCAACATGGGGATGCGACTCTGACCCTCAGCTCCCTAACTACACAGTGCAAGCGGGCAAATCACACTCAACGAGGCTGGGAACCTCTGACCAACTACTGGACTTAGCTCCACCTAAAGATGCTCTGCAAGCACTAGCTGCACACCCAGAACTTCAAGCTCTGCTCACGCTCTTGCCATCTAAATCAGATTAGAGGCAGCTAGGACAGGATCTCCGTCAACGGGACTTGCAACCAGTTCAAACAGCAGTGGCAGAGCTACAAAATAAATACCAAACCCTAGCACGAACGCAAAATTCCACAATCCTTGCCATCTCCAATCTTCAAGTCTCTCTCGCCTCTCAACTTGAACGTCAGAACCATCTTTCAGCGCAACTTGATGACCTGGAGAACCGTAGCAGGCGCAACAATGTTAGAGTTCGGGGCCTTCCTGAGGAGGTCCGTACTTCCGAAATTATACCCACGTTGACCAGAATCTTTAATCGAATCCTGGGTAGACCTGAGGACACCTATATAGAATTTGATCGGCCACATAGAGCCCTCCGCCCGCAGAGTCATGATCCAGCTAGATCACATGATGTCATTTGTAGGGTTTATCATTACAACCTTAAGGAACAAATTTTGAGAAAGGCTCGTCAAATGCAGACTGTCATGCATAACAACGTCAGGATCGGTCTATACCCAGATTTGTCTTGAAGAACTCTACGTATGCGCTCAGCGTTTAAGCCTCTTCTTGCCCAGCTTCAAGAACGTCGAATTCAGTACAGATGGGGATATCCATTTGTTCTTCAAGTAAAAAAAGGTGACAACATGGTGACCCTGCGATCCCCGGCTGACATGTCATCCTTCACTACAGCTCTGGGCCTGCCTTCTGTAGATCTCCCTGAATGGGCGGCAGCTGTGGATCCGACTATGCAACCAGCATCTCCAGTCAGACAGCGAGCAACTCGCCGCCTATCCCCCACGACTTCACCAAAGACTCAGCGCCCAAGTAGACGACGTAGAATGCCTGAGGATATGGTCCGCCAACCTGGCCCAATCCGTTGAACTTATACATTAAGTAATTGCCCTTGGAATTATTCCAGGCAATACAGTCTGCTCTGTCTTTAGTAGCCTTTCTTTTTCTTCTTAACGGTTTTTCGGCTGTCCTGAAGTACCTGTTAATACCAAGTTGGCATTCCTGCTGATAAGAGCTCATTTACGTGAAACAGTGTTGAATATGGTTGATTTCTTCTTTCAAGTTGGTCATGCTGACCCCCCCATTGAAGGCCTATAGCCATACTTCCACTGTGGCTTTTTGCAGCAAGTAGTCTGCTCAATTTGGTTTGGTGGCCCTGGTTTTATGGGCCTTTATGTTTTACTTTGTCTTTTTGTCTCCTCCCCCTCTCTCCCATAAGCCAGCTGATGTCGGGCCAGCTGCCGTGGACCTCGCCGCTGATTGGAGCCAGGGGTGAGTGTTACTGCACCTTTCTTAATGCATAATGTTAAAATCACATCCCTTAATGTTAAGGGATTTAATATCCCCGAAAAGAGGTCACAGGTTCTATACCACTTACACAAAACACATTCTCACATAGTCTGCTTGCAAGAGATGCATCTATTACAGGCCCATGCTCAGGTTTTAAGAAACAAATACCACCTTGCCTGGTACCACAGCAGTAACCCCTCGCAAAAGACGAAAGGAGTGGCTATCCTGATCCACAAATCTCTCCCCTTCACGGTTTTGGAAACTCGCTCTGATGCAGATGCTAGAGCCATCTTCCTGAAGTGTAGTCTACAGGGACAAGTATTTACGATAGCCAATATCTACGCCCCAAACCATAGCCAAATCACTTTCCTGACTAAAATGTTGGATGATTTGACTTGTTTTGCTCAGGGGCCAGTAATACTCTGTGGGGACTTTAACCTTATACTCCAACCGTCTCTTGACACATCTGTGGGACGATCATCGGTCCCCCTACGTGCGCTTAACAGATTTAGGCGACTATTACACAACATGCAGCTGTCAGATGTGTGGAGATTGATGCACCCTGGAGAGAGAGATTACTCCTTCTCCAGTCCGCATCAAGCTTATAGCAGTTTAGATTTTGTTTTCTTACAGCACTCTCTTCTCGCAGTGGATGCTAAAATTGATGTAATGACCCACTCTGATCATGCCCCTGTGCACTGCATTCTCAACTTTCCTCAATTTCGTCGCCCTCCGTTCACCTGGAGATTAAATGAGTCTCTACTGCAGGATGCCCTGTGTTTGCCGGAGCTCCAGACCGGTATCCGAGAATTTGGTAGGTACAGACTATCATGAGGATGACACGTCTCCACAGATGAAATGGGATGCAATGAAATGTGTCTTAAGAGGTACACTAATAAAACACGGTGCCTGCTTGAAACACGAGGCCGCTGCTAGGCTTCAGTCACTACTAGGAGATCTCCATGCGGCGGAACTCTCCCATAAATCCTTGGGATTGGAGTCTGATCTTCGGCTCCTGACGCAACTGCGGCATGAGATCCTCTCTTTGATGGAGCGAAAACATAAGCGCTATCACCAGACACGAGAGGCCATTTTTTATGAGTGGAGTAATAAACCTTGCACACGCACTGCGTGAGAGGAGAGCTGCTCTGTTTGTTCACCAGATTAAAACCCGGAGCGGTCAGTTAAAACATCTGCCAGAAGATATCCTAGCCACTTTTCATGAGTATTACTCCAACCTCTATTGTTTGCTAAAGCCGTCAAATAGGGCTAACTCCGGTATCTACTGCACAGATTTACAGGAGTATCTCAGAAAAACGGCTCTCCCCCTATCCCAGCGGACGTATTAAGCTCCCTTGACAGTCCCTTCACCCAAGAGGAGCTTCATACTGCGGTAACTTCCCTAGCAGCTGGGAAAAGTCCGGGCCCAGGCGGCTTTACCGCTAAGTTCTACAAAGTGTTGAGAGACGAGCTTACTCCTCCTCTCTTGGATGCCTTTAACACAGTTTCTAGTGACTCGCCATTCGACCCGGAATTTTTGAAAGCCCATATCACTGTAAAACCCAAGGAAGGTAAAGACCCCAACTTGTGTCAAAGTTACAGGCCAATCTCTCTCATCAATACCGATGCTAAGATCTTTGCAAAATTGATCACATTGAGGCTAAATCCCCTATTCACCTTGACCAGGTGGGCTTCATTCCAACCAGGGAAGCTAGAGATAATATCCTGAAAACTTTTACCCTGATAAATCATGTACATCGTTCTAAGTTCCCATGTATTTTACTCTCATTAGATGCCGAAAAGGCTTTCGACGGGGTAGACTGGTCGTTCCTGTTTGGAGAACTCTCGAACCTTGGTCTTGGGCCGGTCCTCCTTGCAAAGATCTCAGCTGTGTATAGCTCCCCGCTGGCGCAGATCCGAGTTAATGGTTCCCTTTCGTCCTCGCTCTCCATATGCAATGGTACCAGGCAGGGGTGCCCCCTTTCCCCTCTCTTGTACGCCTTAGTCATAGAGCGTCTATTGCAAGATATTCGTGCTAAGAACTCCATAAGAGGGGTACGGTGTCGGAGCCTACAGGTCAAGTGTTCGGCTTTTGCTGATGACTTACTTCTGTATGTCACGAGCCCCATACTTCCCTTCCCTCTATTTTGCAAGCTCTTGAATCTTTTGGATATCTCAGTAACCACAAGGTTAATATGGCCAAAAGTATGACGTTGAATCTCATGCTGCCTGCTAGGGAAGTGACGAGATTGAAAGCAAAATATTCTTTTTCCTGGGCCACTACATCCATTAAATATCTGGGGGTTCATGTCCCATCGGACCTTACACGTACGTTTGATTTGAATTTCTCTCCCTTGCTGAATGTGATACAGGGAGATCTTTCCAGATGGGATAGAAAAGATTTCTCCTGATTAGGTAGAATAAACATTCTAAAAATGAACGTCTTACCCCGGCTCCTTTATCTGTTTCAGGCAGTCCCAACCGTCCTCCCAAAATCCTTTTTGCAATTGGTGAACAGAATAATTACTGGCTTTATTTGGGTGCAGCTGCGCCCTAGAGTATCTAGAGCCACTCTGACCGCTCCCCGGAAAGAGGGGGGACTCACTCCCAGACTTCCTTAGGTACTACTTAGCAGCGGTGGCGGTTAGGATCTTAGACGGCTTCCACCATTCAAGATCCAAACTCTGGGTGCAAGTGGAGACGGAACTATATGGCTACCCAGTGGCATCTATCCCATGGTTGCCTCCAAGCATTCTGCCTAAAAAAGCTCTCCCTCAGATCCCATATATTCTGCAGAGCACCATCCGTGTTTGTAGAGCCTATCCATCCTTAATGCACGTTCTGCGAGCGGGTGGACCGCTCACCCCCATCACAGAAAACCCGGGAGTGCCAAAGACCCTGAGACAGGTCGGGTTAGGGCTGGGGGGGATAGGGGATTTGCACTAATGTTAGATGTTTATGGGGGACACTCAATCAAATCATACTCAGAACTGATCGCCTCCCCACTGCAAGGGAAATTTGCTAGATTCCACTACTATCAACTGCTCAGTGTATGCTCTGACTATGAAGCCTCCCTCTCCTTATGTCGACCCTTTCTTGCGTTTGAGCACTGGTGTCTACAGGCGGCACATCCCCCTCACGCACTCTCCAGGGTTTATGGTCTGCTACTCAACAAGGGAGATCACGCATGGTTTGCCTACCAAAGGGCGTGGGAGAAGGACCTAGGAAGAGAGCTCTCTGATGAGGAATGGGGTGAAGTGTTTGTCCGGCTCCGGGGGGACCACTGTCTCAATAAAAATTCAGGAACTTAACATGCTGCACGCTCTATCCCCCTCAGTTTCCGACGCCTGCTGGCGCTGTCACAATGGGGTGGGATCCATGTTACACTTTTGGTGGGAGTGGACTTCTCTAAAACCCTTCTGGTGCAAAGTAATTTACATCATTCATTTAATTACAGGAGAAAAATTAGACAACGATCCCGTCACATTATTGTTTCTCGTTGTAAGAGGATTGTTCCGTTCCCTTAAAAACCGTCTAATACTCACCTTACTGAACGCGGCTAAAATACTCATCCCGAGGCCCTGGCGTTCACCAATCTGTCCGTCAGTCACAGACTGGTTTAAAGAGATACATAGAATTTCCAGGTGGGAGGAAATACGTTGTGGTTCGCATAATGACTCCTTAAACTACTACACGATTTGGGACGACTGGCTGACATTTTGTCAGACAGATAAATATCATTCTGTTCTGTGACCGACCCGGTGATGGGGTGTGTGGTGGCCGGTCCTTGACATCGGCTGGCTTTTTCCTCCCCCCCCCCCCTCCTCCTCCCTGGTTTCTCATCTCCTCTTGTTAGTTATGTTTTGTTCACGCAGTGATGTTATTTGCTGTACTGCTTAAGTTTATCGACAACAGGATGAGAATGACCTGGTGCTAACTCTACCTATGCTCTGAACACATCGAACCATGAATAAGGGCCTTTGAACTATCCTTCTCGCCATCCCACTACTAAAGATATGCTGGAGATCTGCAGCAATACAATTCTCCTCACTCTTTCTCACCTTCGAGTCTAGCCATAAATACCAAACACTTACATTTGTCTTGATAGATTGTGGAGTGCTCATAGCACTGCTTACTTCCCAATCTCTGTTGATATGTCGGCGATGCATCTTCCCTATTAACAAGAACTTGACTAGCGATGTAAAATTATGACGGTACTGTGATATTAAGAATGTGTCACTCTCTCTCAATCTTGCATAATTGTATCAACTTCTCTTTGTTTGTTACAGCAATAAAGTTTATTTTGAATGACAAAAAAAAAACAACATTTCCATGAAGCACTTGTGAGGTCAATACTCACTACACCCCTCAATGAATTCCTTGAGGGGTGTAATTTCTATAATGGGGTCTTTTTAGGGGTGTTTTCTAGTTTTTAGAAAGGTGCTCCTTTCATTTTAAGGCCTGTGGTTGAATCAAGTAACATACTAGGGCCACCCATGGTATATTTCTAAAAACAGAAGATTCAAGGAAACTAATATTGAGTTGTCTTTTTCTGTTAAAATATACTAAACTCCAGAAAATAATGGATTACAATTAGAAATCTGCAAAAAATAAAATAAAATAGTGAGATTTCACTTCCAGGGTTCCTTAATTCCTGTGAAACAGCTAACAGTTGACAAACTTCCTAAGTGCTGTTTTGAATACCTTGATGAGTGTAGTTTCTTAACTGTGGTGATTTATGGGGTGTCTAACACACAGGCCCCTCAATTCCACATCTAAACCAATGTGATGCCTAAAAAAAAATCTGTGTTTATAATTTTATTGAAAATTTGAAAAATTGGTATCAAACTGCCTAGAAAATGTAAAATACACTCAAAAATTATACAAACATAAAGAAGACATATGGTAATTACTAGTTATATTTGTGTGTGGTGTGATGTGGTATGATCTGTCCTACATACAATTTTACATTTTGAAAACTGAACTTTCAAAATGTTCACAACATTTTGATATTTTTTGAAAATAAACAAGGGACGTATGGACAAAAATGTATTGTTATCTTAATGCACAATGTGTCACAAAAAACAGTTTCTAAATCATATGGATGGGTAAAAGCATTAAAAAGTTATTACCTTATAAAGTGACATTAGAGAAATAAGGCTCTGTCATAAAGGTCAAAACTGGCTGCGGCAGTAAGATGCTTAAGCTCATGCTGCCACAGACACTGAGGTTAAATACGTCCCTGTGAGGTCAATAGAAGTTATGAGTTTATGCAGTAACACAACTGCTCATCACAAACACAAATCTTAATATAATGTTACAGATCTAAGTCCCCATTCACATCACATTTATGGTCTCAATTTGTAGTATCTGTCAGAATACCCTAAAAAATTATCCAGATGGATACTGCAGTGGGGTCTTGACGGAGACATGGACATCTAAACACTGTTTATCATAAGGAGGACCCAACCAATTTGTCAGTTATGGCCACTGATCATATACCAATACATCATCATTACAGTTTTACTCTTCTGCTAAGAAGGGAAACAGATTTATAAATTAAGGACCCTTGCCCCATGTGGTCTAAATGAGGCCACTCAGCTCATTTTATAATTTTTCAAATATGATTATGTTTATTTACTTAGTGTTATAATATTTATTTATTAATTTATTTCCTTTTTATGCTATTTTAATATTTTTGGTTATTTATTTATGGAACGTTTATATGTGATAGAGTGCTAAGGAACCACTCCTTTGTCTATGTGATTTCGTTGAGCCTACTCATAAGCAAGAATGTAAAGGAAAATAGGCCAAGTCTGTTTAATACCAATTCATAAAAAAGGATGTGGAGGAAAACAGGCCAAGTTATGTACTATCCATGTTCTGGTTTCCAAGTGTACTTTGTTCCATTGTTTGTAGCATTTTTAATAGACATGTAACGATATGCAATGTTGAACATGATGAAACGTCTATTGTAGAGGTATGAAACATGTTGTTCCCACTTTGTATGGAAATAACGGAATAAACGTTTCAACCTTACCATCTGTTGCAGTCCTGTGCAGTGCTAGCCATCTCTCACTCCGGGCACCATAGCATTTGGAATCCTCTTACCTATTGGGTCTACATTTATTGGTGTAAGACATGCAGAGTCTAATTTAATTTTTTTGCTATCTTTAGGAATAAGGTTTTTGGCATAATTGTCCATAATATATGTTAAATGCAGCTTACCCCCTTGTCGTAGCTCACTCAGTCCATGGCGTTGTGTCATAATTTGCACTGTCCTGGAAATTCTATTTTGAAATAAATTCGTGGTTTTTGCATAATTGCTGGATATCCCGTGTGGATTAATGTTTGATAATTGTCCATAGCACAGTTAAGGCTCTCCTATTTAACATTTATTTCAGTATAACATTAACATTTTCATACCTTGTTCAACAAAGGGTACTCATGAAGGAAAGAAAGCATTACATTGTGGGAAGCGGTGTGGCTTAAATGCACCAAAATCCACTAGACTTTTTGTGCATACTGTAGATGCAAAGTAAGCCTACCAATAGTTGGCATAAAAACTTAGTGTAGTATAGATCTATGCCAAATTTAACAAACAGTCTGAACCTCTGTAAAATACTTGAGCATCCTTAGACTAACGGGTACAAGTTTACATTGTCTGTTTTCAATAGGAATAGGAAATCTGCCCCATTGTATTTTATAATGACTCAAGTTTTGATCAAAGTACACTATATGGCTCCTTGACATGGTCACGTGTTGTGTGTAGCACTTTATCATTAAAAAGTAAAGAAGACATAACCAAAGTCCACCTCACTGGAGCCATTAGAAAGGAATTGAAGCCAAGTATGTTACTGTTGGTTGTTTTGAGCCATCTGGGGCATTTTAAAGGGCTGGGACAGCTTTTAAGGACAGGTGTACACTTGGGCTTGAAGAAGACCTGTGACTTCTCCTGACTTGTCTGTTTTCGTAAATCCATGTGTTCCCAGTGAAATAACAATTCTGGAGCCTCTTCTCTTATAAGTCTGTGTTGTGCTGTTCCTTTGTTATTCCCTCTAGAAATTTATTACTGAATCTGTCAATTTTCAATGGGTGTTTCCTTGCACACACTGACTATCAGCATTGATTGGACAAGGTCAGACTGTGCAGGAACACGCTCCCAATTGATAACACCCATCTGACAATTTCAGTAATGCATTTCTAGGGAGAGTAACAGAGAAACAGCACAACCCAGCGTTATAAGAGAAGATGCTCCAGAAATGTTACTTCACAGGGAACACACAGGGAACACAAAGATTTACTAAAACAGACATGTTCAGAACGGCCACGAGTCCCTTTTGAGCAACTACTGTGCATCAAATGGAGACAGTCTGTTCCTCTAATCAGGAAAGTATTGAAAAGCATAATTAGAAAGACCTTCATAGAAACCCAGCAGGTCAGCAGGTGCACATTTTTAAGAACAGAGCAACCGTCTCCAGTTTTAAACAATTAGGATCAGGATCCTTACAAAGTGATACAATATAATCATGTAATGGATTATTTTCCTTATGTGTTAGTAATGTAGCATCACTATAACAATGGTGAATGCAATCATAGCATCTGTAACATATGTAGCTGATCTGGGTCCAATAGTCCCATAGTATGAATCAGCCAGAGCAGATTTACTGTACTGTGATGCAGGCATATATAATAACTTTTCCCCATTGTAATGGTAATTCTTTTTGACTAGAAGACATTACAATAGTAATCCCAAGAGAAGAAGGCGAGCGCTGATGGAGGCTAATATAAGTAAGTAAATAAAGGGGGTTGGAGAAATTCTAAGATCTTTGGCCAAGATTTCTGGCAGCAGATAAATGGAGCAAACTCTTAATGATTGTTAAATTCAATCTACTCAAATTTGTGCCAAGTAAGACCTCCTGGAAATCTGTAAAGTGCTTTCAGCTTGCATGACCATGAGGCACCTCTCATTGCTTGCCGGGAACATAAATACTGTTAGATACTGGGCGGTGTGCGGCAGGAGCCGGATACTGTATCTGTGTAATCATGTAATGAGCCACAATTAACACGACGACTTTATTAAGCAGTCACTGGAAGAGGTCACATTTCAGATTCCTTTTCTATACTGGCAGGCAGGATCTGCAGTGAATGTTGGAAGAAGGGGACAGAATTAGGGTAATTGACAGATATTCCACTACTATGTATGGTGCAATCTTATGTTTGTCCTAGCAATGTATTAAGTGACCCAATGCAAAGTGGTGAGAGATCCGATTAGGGTCTTATTATACTTGCATTAACAGATTATGGTTGTCAAGAGAAATTGCCCAGTTGCTTTCATATAGAAGAAGGACTAATTAAGGTGGATTATTTTCAAGAAAATGACATATCCAATTACATAAAAATCAAGCTGCCAGTTATTTGAATGTGTGGAGTTCAGCAGTAATATCGTGCTCTCTAGATATTTTAACAGCGTTGTAGAATTCCGATAGCTGTGGAGTGTAAGGTATGCAGCTGACAAGGGCACTCATGGACATATGTCCTTTAAGCCTTTTGGACATAGCACATGTAGCTCTGTAATACATCTCCTGATGGAGTCTTCCATACCTTTCTCCTATTTGACTCAGGCAGTACAGTACGGAGTATAGAAGTTTATGAGTGTAACTATAGCTGAAGCAGCTGCTATAGGGCCCAGAAGTTAAAGGGGTTGTCTCACTACATTGATTCACCTTACCTCAGTCCTGTTTTCTTGGTTTCATTTTGAATTCAGGGGCGTGTTTACTGGCTTTCATTAGGCTGCAGTAGAAGCCAGGTCTGTAGCTATAGCAACCAGTTCTGGCAGCCTATCAGGAGAGACTGAACAGGTCTGTAACTATAGCGACCTGAGGAGCTGATGCAGCCCATACAAGAGGGGAAATCTCGGAATAGGTAGGATAATGTTAATGGACATATATTGCAAAGTGACTTCTATTTGCAAGATCTTTAACATAAAAATCAATCCTTGTAGTGAGGACCCCTTTAAGTAAGTCCTTTTAACCCCTTTAAGTAAGTCCACTCAGGTGCAATAACACAGTCAATAACAAAACTGTGAGTTTCTGCTATCCTGCACTAGTATAAAGGTTCTCTGATTGCGGGTTCTCTGTGTTTTTTGTAGGCTAAGTCATGTATATCAAAACCCCCTTGTGTATGTACAGTACATCAAATATACATAAACCCTCGTGCATATATACATAAAGTATCTCACAAAAGTTAGTACACCCCTCACATGTTTGTAAATATTATATCTTTTCATGGGACAACACTGAAGATCTGACACTTTGATACTATTACAATGTAAAGTAGTTGGTGTTCAGTATTTATAACAGTGTAAATTTGGTGTGTCCTCAAAATAACACAACGCACAACCATCAATGTGTAAACCCCTGGCAACAAAAGTGAGTACTCCCCTCAGTGAAAATGGGCAAATTGTGCACAAAGGGAGACAGGTATGGAACTAGGTGCATCGAAGTGCATTTTCGCCTCTGTTTTTCAGTGTCAAATGCACCTGAATGTATGAAAGTAGTTTTTGTGTGCTCATAAATGGTGTCTAAAGTTCATTGCCCCTCGCCTCTATGTGTTTGGCGCATTATGGAACTTAGGCGCATAAGTAATGTGCCAAACGTGTAAAGGTTATAGACAGGCTGGAAATAAGAGAAAAGTCATTAGAAGAGCATATCAGTGAATAGAAACTATGCTACTGATCGTGCTTGGTGAACCATAGGTCCCAGCAAGACCTGTTCTGTGCTGGCTCTTGCTGTATGTAGAATAAATTGTAAGAGCAGCAAAAATAAAAAGTAAAAATGTAAAAATCTGAACATCATAATCGGTGGGTTATTTAATGTAAAATTTGCTTTAGATTCTAATTTTAAATACATTTTATAGGAGATATTTTTATATTTTTGGGATAATCTATATTTTTATATTAATTTTATATGATAAAAAATTTTATTACATTTAAATAATTTAATTTTATGTAGTTTGATAATTATAATAAATTACTTTTTATTATTGTACTGGTATAAGTTTTTTTTTTAAACATAATTTTTATTCAAAGTTTTAAATATATAAACAGAATTGGGCACAAGAGAATCAAGGTAGTGTCAGCTTACAACATACAAAACATACATGTCATCATAGGAATAAAAAAGTAACAGTCACAATATAAAGCAACAAATAACTTATATATAGACAATAGAGTTAACACAATTATGAGGTAGAGCTAATACTCTACGCACTGGCAAATAATACAATGCTAGACCCCCTGCCCAAAAAAAAAAAAAAAAAAAACTAAGCACAAAACCAAAATAAACCATAACTATAACCTGGCACTTGGTCATATTAATACACTAATTCAGTGTAGGGGGGTTACTACAGGGCTCCTCTAGAATCAGAGAGGAGATATGATACAGTGAGGGTCATGGTTCCTTGGCTGAAGGTCGGGTGGGAACCATAGATGGGAATCGCGTTCGTAGGAAAAGGCAGCCCTCGCAGCGGGTAGATGAAGATGAGTCAAGTGGGTGGATTTTCAACCTCCAATCGACCCAGTTGACCCGTTAGACGGGAAGTAAGATACCAGACCGTGTAAACGAAAGGCTTCATGACTTCCCTCATCTCATCAGAGGTGTAGAAGGTTTTTATAAAATCTCCCCATTTTTTAAAGAATTTAGAGGACTGGGTCTCTTTGGTTCTGATGACGTCCAGTTTATCCATCTCTAGATGGTGTTTGACGGAGCAGATCACTTCTTGGACTGAGGGGACATTAGAATCCAACCATTTTGAAAGTAGAGATCGTTTGGCCGTTAATTGTACTTGTGTAAGTTGAGAAATATTGGAAATTTTTTTCCCCAACAGCAAATCTAGCTCCACTTTGACTCCTCAGGCTCAGGCAGATCACATTAAAATAGGTCTGCTTGTTTGAGCATTAATGCGCCTAGTTTTGCTGAACCACATTCATATATGTTTCTAATATTACGAGTGTGGTGCAACATGTCCCCAAAATGCCTCCAGAACGCCCCCTCATGTTAGGCGCACTAAAAAGTGACGAGTCTTACGAAAAATGCGCCTAACACATTCGTTTGGCGCATTAGACATCGTAGCCGACTCACTTTTTTGCATTTTGTGCCAGAAAAGGGTGAAAAACCAAATCATACATGTCTCCTAAAGTGTCAATATTTTGTGCGGCCAAAATTATTTTCCAGCACTCCCTTAACTCTCTTGGGCATGGAGGTCACTAGCGCTTCACAGGTTGCAGCTACTGGAATCCTCTTCCACTCCTCCATGGAGCTGGTGGATGTTAGAGGCCTTACGCTCCTCCACCTTCCATTTGAGGATGCCTCACAGATGCTCAATAGGGTTTAGGTCTGGAGACATGCTTGGCCAGTCCAGCACCCTTACCCTCATTTTCGTTAGTAAGGCAGTGGTCTTCTTGGAGGTGTGTTTGGGTTCGTTATATTGGAATACTGCCCTGCAGCCCAGTTTCCGAAATGATGGAATCATGCTGTGCTCCAGTATGCCACAATACATGTTGGCATTCATAGTTCCCTTAGTGCTTGACACCATCTAAACCAAATAAGATTATTTTGGTCTCATCAGACCACAGGACATGGTTCCAATAATACATATCCTTATTCTGCTCATCTTCAGAAAACTGTTTGCGGGATTTCTTGTGCATTATCTTTAGAAAAGGCTCCCTTCTGGGACAACTGCCATGCAGACCAATTTTATGTAGTGTGCGGCGTATGAGCACTGACAGGCTGAACCCCCACCCCTCCAACCTCTGCAGCAATGCAGGCAGCACTCATATGTCTATTTTGAAAAGACAATCTATGTATATGACGCTGAGCACGTGCACTCGACTTCTTTGGTTGGCCATGGCGAGACCTGTTCAGAGTGAAACCTGTCTTATTAAACTGCTTCAGTGTGTTGGCAATCTTTTTATATTCACTAGTACATGGCTCAAATCAAATGGCGTTACATTTCAGCAAATCAATTTAATAAGGTAGCTTATCATTTTCATTACCCAAGATGTACATTCTTAATAAAAAAAATGTTTGTACATGACCTGTATCAGAGTCCTTTGCGTCTGTCTATGTATGCGATTATTTGTCGTACGGTTTTTATCCAGGTAATGCCTCCAGTCGGTGTAGTCACACCCTTATTTAGACAGAACTCACATTATGTCCTCACATCAAGGTGTGTAGATGGCTTTAGTGCTTTGGGGATTGCCCCCTTTGCCAAGCACCATGTACTAGTGAATGTAATAGAGGGGTGAGGACCCCGGGTCGGTGACTGAAAACCTGTGTCAAGAAAATAGATTTAGAGTATTATGATAAAAAGTTGGCAATTTTCTTATAGCTTAGGCCATCTTTATGTAGAGCAACAATTCTTTTTTTCAGATCCTCATACAGTTCTTCGCCATAAGATGCCATGTTGAACTTCCAGTGACCAGTATGAGAGAGTGTGATAGCGATAACACCAAATTTAACACACCTACTCCCCATTCACATCTGAGACTTTGTAATACTAAAGAGTCACATGACACCATGGAGGGAAAATGGCAAACTGGACAAAATTTTTCCATTTTTACTTAGGGGTGTACTCACTTTTGTTGCCAGTAGTTTAGATATTGATGGCTGTGTGTTAAGTTCTTTTGAGGGCACATAAAATTTACACTGTTATACAAGCTGTACACTGCCCACTTTACATTGTATCAAAGTGCATATCTTCATTGTTGTTACATAGCTATGTGAGGTGGTTTTGATATCTGGTTGCCCTAGCCTAAAAAAAACCAAACTAATACTATTTTCTTTAATATAATTACTTTTCAACTCTATATCTTTAATGCATTGATCAAAAAGTAATTCTAATCCTTTAGAAAAAAATTGTCACGTTCTGCAAAACACTACTCCACAGCATCAATTGCCATGTTGTTTTTTATAACTTTTCATCCTTTCGTTAAATTTTCGGAAAGTGAGAATAATCAGATGAGACCAAATCAGGAGAAAATGATTGATAATTTTAAAGCAAAATTTTGCAGGGCAATGCGAAACTTGTGGGTGGGAGCATTATCATGCAAAAACAAGACATGGCTGGAAAGTTTTCCTCTTCAGGTATCCACAGTTTTGGCCTGAAGTTTAGTAAATGAAGATTAGTAGCATTCTCCTGCAACTGACTCTTTCTTTACTCCAAGTAATCTGTGAAAATTATGCATTCTTTGTCCCAGAAAATAGAGGCAAGAACTTATACAACAGAATTCTGTACATGAAACTCTTTGGATTTCCACCCTGTAGACATTTTTTTAGTTTTTGAATCATAAGGCCGTGTTCACACAGCTTATTCAAGCCGTAATTGCGGGCCGGATCCCGCCCGCAATACGGCTTGAATAAGGGCCGGTGCCGGGGGCGCGGCGGGGGAGCTGCTCGCCGGCCCCATAGACAATGCATTATTTACGGCGCGTACGCACCGTAAATAATGTGCATGTCACTTTCTCCCCCCGCGGCGGATTCGCCGAGCGGGGAGGAGCGATGGAATCCATAGTTCTCTATGAGAACTGTGGATTACTGTAGTTACTGGGACGGATTGGAGCCGTACTGAAGCGGAAATCCGGCGCGCAGTACGGCTCCAATCCGTCCCAGAATAAGCCGTGTGAACATGGCCGAATGGTGAATCCAGGTTTCATTTACTGTTTTATTTTCTCTCATTAAATTGATTGCATCACTCTCATTTGTTTTTGATCAGCATTGAGACATTTGGGTATCCTTTTTTGTGGATGTATTTTTAATTTCCAATTTATTATGACCAACATTACAAAATGTATTTATGTGATATATTGAAGTATATCTGATGTGCGTATTAGACCAATTTGTATATTAACAAAAACCATAAACAGTTGAGTCACATTATTATGACCACTTCCTACTTTTGACATCGGCAGTGTGTAGCTCATGAAGGAATTCACATGTTGTTAGCTGACTTGGTGGGTATATAAGATGTGCAATAGGCTGTCTGTACACGTATCCCTCGTTGCCGTCACTGATAAAAGGGCGATGTATCAAAATTGCAAAAAGGAATGATTACTAGATTTTAGGCTAAGGGTGACGGTATTTCTGAAACTTTACCGTCTGTGAACTGTTCGTGTGCTGCTGTGGTGAAAGTGTATCAGGAGTGCACAAATGGCATCATTGTGAGTAATTGATGTGGAAACTCCAGAGCACCATATGCTATTGATGGGAGAGGTAAACGTTGGCTATGAAGGCGCATAAGGGCAATGTGTGTCTAAAACAAAAGTTCATTGAACCCTACTGTGTATGGGGCTTTGAAGCAGATCGATGGTCACTGCTAATGAAGTTGCATAGGCGGAAAGGCTTTAATATTGTACAACTCAAGTGGAATCTCACCAAGAACAGAAACTCATTTGTAAAATAAAATTAAATGTAGAGGTTAAATTGATGCTCAGAAGAGCACTCCAAATTGTTTCCACTAAGCCCTTTTGAGCAAAGGAGCATATACAAACTATTAGGAAACCTACCTAGATATTACCTTTTAGTCAACAGTGTGGAAAGAAAGAGTTTTGAAATACTTAGAAATCCTTAGGGAGGATGAAGTCCTGGATTCTGTTTTAAAGTATGGATGCAAAATAGTGTGCAGGAAATCTAGAACCCTAGGTAGCATTTTGTCAATTGGAATTTTGTTATTTGTATATATTATCTGTATTTCTGTAATACCTGGCGTAATTTACTAATAGTTTTGTAACAATGGTGGTAATTCAGGCTATTATGTATTTAGTTGATTTATAACATCTAATTCGTTCACATTGTACACTTGTTAGTGTTTATATTTTTGCTCTGAGGCTGCGCTTCGTCTTTATGCACTTTATCATGCATGATATAGATCTTATCCAGTATTTCCGTTTTCTAGCCTTGGAATGCAAGCTTGCGCTTCAAGAGGTTATACTCTGACCTTAAAGTGGTTGTCTCACTACATTGATTCATCTTACCTCAGTCCTGTTTTCTTGGTTTCACTTTAAATTCAGGGGCGTGTCTACTGGCTTCCACTAGGCTCCAGCAGAAGCCAGGTCTGTAGCTATAGCAACTAGTGCTGGCAGCCTATCAGGAGAGATCAAACAGGTCTGTAGCTATAGTGACCTGAGGAGCTGATGCAGCCCATATAAGAGGGGATATCTAGGATTAGGTAGGACACTGGTAATGGACACATATTGCAAAGTGACTTGTTTATGCAAGATCTGTAACATAAAAAGTAATCCTTGTAGTGAGCAACCCCTTTAAGCTTGTTAGTGCGCATGACTTACTTTGAGCTATACATTTCCGGGTTTATTGTAGTGTCTGTTTCTGGTGCGCAAGTCTGCGGTTCAACACAGTATGGATTAGATTGTTGCCACACAGGGGAGTAACAGCTATGGCTTGATTTACGATTGGCTTTTTTTAAATTTGTTGATTGTGGTTATGACTATTTAAGAGAGCACTTTGACTGATACAGTGCCTTGCGAAAGTATTCGGCCCCCTTGAACTTTTCAACCTTTTGACACATTTCAGGCTTCAAACATAAAGATATAAAATTTAAATTTTTTTGTGAAGAATCAACAACAAGTGGGACACAATTGTGAAGTGGGACAAAATTTATTGGATATTTTAAACTTTTGTAAAAAAAAACAAAAAAAATTGAAAAGTGGGGCGGGCAAAATTATTCAGCCCCTTTACTTTCAGTGCAGCAAACTCACTTCAGAAGTTCAGTGAGGATCTCTGAATGATCCAATGTTGTCCTAAATAACTGATGATGATAAATATAATCCACCTGTGTGTAATCAAGTCTCCGTATAAATGCACCTGCTCTGTGATAGTTTCAGGGTTCTGTTTAAAGCGCAGAGAGCATCATGAAGACCAAGGAACAGACCAGGCAGGTCCGTGATACTGTTGTGGAGAAGTTTAAAGCTGGATTTGGATACAAAAAAAGATTTCCCAAACTTTAAACATTCCAAGGAGCACTGTGCAAGCGATCATATTGAAATGGAAGGAGTATCAGACCACTGAAAATCTTCCAAGACCCAGCCGTCCCTCTAAACTTTCATCTCAAACAAGGAGAAGTCTGATCAGAGATGCAGCCAAGAGGCCCATGATTACTCTGGATGAACTGCAGAGATCTACAGCTGAGGTGGGAGAGTATGTCCATAGGACAACAATCAGTCGCATACTGCACAAATCTGGCCTTTATGGAAGAGTGGCAAGAAGAAAGCCATTTCTCAAAGATATCCATAAAAAGTCTTGTTTAAAGCCTACCACAAGCCACCTGGGAGACACCATACACGTGGAAGAAGGGGCTCTGCTCAGAAGAAACCAAAATCAAACTTTTTGGCCACAATGCAGAATGATATGTTTGGCGTAAAAGCAACACAGCTCATCCCCCTGAACACACCATCCCCACTGTCACACATGGTGGGGGCAGCGTGATGGTTTGGGCCTGCTTTTCTTCAGCAGGGACAAGGAAGATGGTTAAAATTGATGGGAAGATGGATGGAGCCAAATACAGGACCATTCTGGAAGCAAACCTGTTGGAGTCTGCAAGAGACCCGAGACTGGAACGGAGATTTATCTTCCAACAAGACAATGATCCCAAACATAAAGCAAAATCTACAATGGAAGGTTCACACATAACAGTCTCCAGGTGTTAGAATGGCCAAGTCACAGTCCAGACCTGAATCCAGCCGAGAATCTGTGGAAAGAGCTGAAAACTGCTGTTCACAAACACTCTCCATCCAACCTCACTGAGCTCCAGCTGTTTTCCAAGGAGGAATGGGCAAGAATTTCAGTCTCTCGATGTGCAAAACTGATAGAGACATACAGGCTCGGACTGGCCCACAGGGGAATAGGGGAAACACCCGATGGGCCCCTGAGAATGGTAGACCATATACATTCTCAGAAGATACAAAAAAGCAGAAAAAGTGAAGTATAAAGCAAGAGGAAGAGTATAGGAGACAGATACAGTCATTTACAGTAGCTGTAGAGTGGGCCCCTAAAATAAACTTAACCGGTGGGCCCATAAAAACTCAACTAGTGGGTCCCTAGAGTCAACTCCACCTGTGGGCCCTAGGCATCCCAGTCTGACACTGGAGACATACCTCAAGTTACTTGCAGCTGTAATTGCAGCAAAAGATGGCGCTACAAAGTATTAACTTAAGTGGGCCGAATAATATTGTACGCCCCACTTTTCACTTTTTTACAAAAGTTTAAAATATCCAAATCATTCCAACTGTGTCCCACTTGTTGTTGATTCTTCACAAAAAAATAAAAATGTTATATCATTATGTTTGAAACCTGAAATGTGGAAAAAGGTTGAAAAGTTCAAGGAGGCCGAATACTTTTGCAAGGCACTGTATTCTTATTTATGACTAAGAGCACCTCAGTGCTCGAAATGCGTCAGCTATTCCTCTCCTCACTAGCGATGTGTAAAATACAGAATGTATTATACTTGAAGCATTGCATCTGTGCTGACCGATTTGGACTGTAGTATCTGAATTGGACCTCTGTTGTTTGCCAAAGTGTTGCCTTCTCTGATGAGTCACATTTTCTGGGTCATATAACAAATGGACATTGGCTTGTCATGAGAGAAACAGAGAACAAACACCCTGCAACGATTGCTGAAAGAACATAAGCTAGTGGTGGCAGTGTTATAGTCTGGAGAATGTTTTTGTGGCACTCTCTGGGACCACTCATCCATGTGGAAACACACTCAACCAATTTGGGTATAAATCTATCCTTTGCAAATCACATAAACCCATACATGCTAATGTTTTCCCTCTGACGGATGGAATACCTAGAAAAAATTGTGTACACAAACAGTAAATAAAATCTCCTCTATCTCCTAAGCAAGCAAATATTTGGTAATAGTCTTTATTTACCTATGCCTACATGTTTAAAACTAATCAATGTGGTGAGAAAATCCCTTTAATACTTGTTTCTGTAGCAACACAATTTATTTTCATGTGAAATATTTAAGGCCATTATTTATCCATGCTTTTAACTATTGCTGCTTAGGCTGTTGTTTGAGTTGCTTGTTATTAGGTGGTGGGGACCATCTAATTTTGCTAAGGGAACAAATAAATTCTGGTTATGTGCTCAGGTGCTATATTATGTTGTTGTATGATGGCCAAGAATGGTCATGTGATATGCTCTAATTCTCAAAATTCCTTTGCTTACCTGCATTTCTTTATAGTTACAAGGATAATCTAGTTTAAGGCTTATAATCATAGTTGCCAACTTTTGAAAATGAAAAAGCAGGAGACACTACGCGCGCCGTGGAAAAAATTTGCATGGCCACGCCCATCTTGACGGTATGCCACGCCCCTTCAAAAAGCCACACCTACTCCACCTAACTGCATAACGGCTTGGGAAGAAAGCCAGGTAGATGCCCTTATAGCCAGGTAGTAGCCCCCCATAACCAGGTAGTGCCCTCTACAGGCAGGTAGATGCCCTCTCTGTAGCCAGATAGAGCCAAATTTGTAGCCAGGTAGAGGCCCACCCTTTGTTTGCCAGGTAGATGCCCCCCATTGTTTGCCAGGTAGTGCCCCCATGTTTGCCAGGAAGTGCCCCCATTGCTTTCCAGTGAGTGCCCACTCTGTTGCCAGGTAGATGCCCCATTGTATGCAAGGTAGTGCCCCCATCGTTAGCCAGTAGTGCCCCCAATTGTTAGCCAGGTAGTACCCCCTTTAGTTGCCAGGTAGTGCCCCCATGTACCAGGTAGTGCCCCACCTTGTAGCCATGTAGTGCCACCCCATTGTAGCCAGGTAGACCACCCATTGTAGCCAGGTAGTGACCCCTCTGTTGGCAGGTATTGCCCCAATTGTAGCTAGGTAGACCCCCCATTGTAGCCAGACAGTGCCCCCCTAAAACTAATAAAAATAAAATAATAAAATCCACTTACCTGACCAGGCTCCTGCAGAGCGGTCCGCTCCTGGACATCTCCTCAGCAGTGTCACAGGGGAAGTGAGTGCAGCCGCGCGTCACTTCCTCTGTGACGCTGACATGTGTGTTACGGCCAAAAGCGGCGCCGGACATACATGGGGGGGGCAGAGGGAGCGCCCCCTCCTGCTCTCCCTGCACAGCGAGACTCCGGGGGGTGAGGGGACCCTGCGCCCGCTTCACCCGCCCGTGGGAACGGACCCCGGCGGCGCGGTAATAGCGCACCAGCGCTACTCCAGCACCGCGGCCATTTAAAGGACCCCCGCCGCCTGCTGGTGGCGGGAAAATGCCAACTCCCCCGGGAGGGCGGGGGGGGGGGGGGGGGGCCCCCAATAGCGGGACCCCCCCCCCCCCAAAAACGGGAGAGTTGGCATGTATGCTTATAATGCTTGATCACTGGGTAAATAAAAAGTTATCCAACTCTCCAATATACTTTCAATTTCTTACCATTTTCAAGACCTTTCTTTGTCGTTAGTGAATGAGAACACTTTTACCCTGAAAGGCAGTGTTTTTGGACTTACCTGGTCACATTCTCATCTGAAAAGTGAATACAGTTGTATCCGGCCTAAGCAATGCACTGTGACCTTAATACAGCAGCAGCTGCACAATGTCTGATTTGCTACAATGCATCAGTCTGGCTATTTCGCTCACAGAGCATTGCATAAACTAAGTACAATTGTAGCCCCTTCTCAGGTGACAACAGAGGAGCTGTGTACAGGTCTGCTGCCTCAAAGTAGAAATAAGAGTATTCTCTCTCACTAACAGTAACTAATGGAGCAGATATATCAGTACTGTAAAATACTTAGATACTGTAAACTTAGACTAGACAAGTCTTAAAATGTGCCAAATTTATCTTAGTGTTGATAAATCTGGTGCATGTTAAAACTGTCTAGTGTAACTTTATGCCTTCTATTAGCTGGCCTACTTCTTGCCACTAATTATGCCAAAATGTTGGCGCATTTTTTTGGTGAACTATGTTGCATGCTTAGGCAAGCCGATTAACTGGGGCCATACCTCTTTTTTTTTTTTAACAATAGGCACAGAAGATTGAAGCTGTCCAAATGATTGGCGTAGGGAAGGATTTTTCTTTCCATAAAACGAGTACAATTGGCTTCTACCTGGGAGCTTTTGTCTTCCTCTGGATCAACACTGTAGCACAATATGCTGAACTTGATGGACGTCTGTCTTTTTTCGGCCTTACAAACGATGCAATTATGTAAAAGACATACACACAAAATTGTTGGTACCGTTCCGTTAGAGAAAGAAAAACCCACAGTGGTCACTGAAATAGCTTACAAATGACTAAGCAATAATACATTCACTGAAAATCAACTAATGACAATCAGACATTGCTTTTGAATTCTGGTTCAACAAAAAAAATTTAAAAAACTAACGAATGAAACAAATGGTCTGGACAAAAAATGTTGTCACCCTTAACTTTTTGCTGCACAACCTTTTGAGGCAATGCTGGCAAACAAACAATATCTGTAACTCTTAATCTGACTTCTGCCCCTGTTCACAAGTATTTGGCCCACTCCTGTTCAATAGATTTAGATCAGGGCTCATGGAAACCACTTTAGAATAGTTCAAAGCTTTGCTCTTACCCATTCTTGGATGTTTTTAGCTTTGTTTTGGGTAATTATCCTCTTGGAGGACCCATGACCCGTAACTAAGCTTTCCAACTCTGGGCAGCCCATTTTGGTCCAGAGTGTCTTGATAGCGTTGAGATTTCATGAGATTTCAATTCAAGAAACCCTTTGATAGATGCACCCAAGGAGCCCAAGAAAATAACTCAGCTTCTCCATATTTCACAGTAGGAACAGCGTTATTTATTTTTTGCCTATGGGAACATAGAGCTGATGTGACTAGCCAAAAAGCTCCCCTTTTGTCTCATCTGTCTAAAGAACATTCTCCCAGAAACTTTGTGGCTTGTCAATATGCAATTAGGCAAATTTCAGCCTCATTTTTTATGATTTGCTTTCAGTAGTGGTTACTCCACATTTGTCCTTCATTAAGTCCACTTTGGCAAAGACAGCGATGGATGTTGCAGTCTGACACGGGTGTACCTTGATCTTGGAGTTCACCTCTTAATTCTTTGGAAAATGTTCTGGGCATTTACCAGTCATATTATCCAGCTCTTCAATTTGTCATCAATTTTCCTCTTCTGGCCACGTCAAGGACGGTTGACTACAAACCCACAGACCTTGAACTTCTGATCAAGCTTTTTGGAGATGGCCTTATAACCTTTACCTTTAAAATTTTTGTTTACAATTTCCTTTCTAACTGCCTGAGACAAAGCTCTCCATAGCTTCCTTTGGTCCATTTTCAGTGTGGTACACACCATGATACCAAACAGCACAGTAGCTACTTTCACCCTTTAAATAGGCAGACTGGCTGATTTTATTTTGTAGACACCAGTGATACTAATAACGGGACACATCTTAGTTTAACATGCTTGTATGGTGATATTTTTTCAAATGTTTTTCTAGCAGTATCATCACTTTGTCCAGGCCAATTTTATTAGTTTTACTTATTTATTTTGTTTGTTGAAGCACAATGTCTGATTTTCAATAGATTTTCAGTTGATTTATTATTACTTTGAAAAATTTAAAATTTATTTTAGTGCCCTTTTGTATTTTTTCCCTTTTTTTTAAAGGAAAGGGGCACCAAACAATTGTGCCCCTTTGGTGTACTAAATTTTGGTTAAAACTTTTTACTATCGTATTTTTTGACACAAATGGTGCTAGAATTGTGGCTCAGTTGCCATAATATAGTCCATATCTCGCAAATGGTGATAAAATGATACATAAAGCATTTTTTAAAAAAGAGTAGGAACCCCTAAGTTGTCTGTTTTTTTTAAGCAATTTAGTTATCATGCAAGATAAAAGGGATGTATTGAAAAAAAAACCCAAACCAAAAATTGGCTTTTCACAGTGAAAAGTGTTTTTTTCCCCACAAATTTTTCCCTTACAAACTAAAAATAAAAACTCAGAAAAAATGAATTGTTTTTAATGTTTTTTTAAAATAGATCCCCACAGATGGAATATGCAAAATTTAAATTCCACTAAAAAATTTCCCGTCTTTAAAATCCCCTGCCCGTGATAGGAAAAAGGGTTTTTGAATGGAGGTAATGAGGGGGTTTTGCGAAAGATAGTTTTTGGGGACAAAAGTTTTGCTATTTATACTGTATTTAAACCTTTATACAAAAGGGTAAAGTCACGTTCTGGGACTTTTTTTATCATTTGCTCGAAATACATGGGGGGTTTTTTAAATTTCTTTTGGACCATAAACCCAAAAAGAAGACAGGGGAAGTCCCTTTTCAAAGTGGACAGTTGAAGGATTTTAATAATTGGGAATTTTGTTTTTTGGGGAAAACCCTTCATTATTAATAAAACATTAAATAAAGGGCCCCCCCTTTTGGACTATTTTGGCCTTTTTTTTTGCGGGAGAGCTATATGGGGTCCCAAATTTCAATTTTTAAAATTTGGATCAGAAATATAATAAAACATGTGGGTTTGGGAAATTTGAAGGCAAAGGGATTTTAAAATTAAAAGATTATTTGGGTTATGTGAATGTCAAATTCCCAAATAAAGAAAAATTAATATATATCCCAAATTTCCCTTTAAAAATTTTGGGGTCATATAAAAATTTCTTTTTTTTTGAAAGAAAACCCACATTTTTTTTTCAATGAAGCAAAATAAATGAACCCAAAAATACATTTTATACTTTTGTTATGTGGTTAAATGGCATTAAACGGGCAAAACGTTTGGTTGTAAATCCCAAAAATAATAGGGTTATAGGGGCCCCTTTCCAACAGTATCATAGTGTTTAAATTTGGAAACATTGGTTTGCTAACGGGGTAAAGAAAGTAGGGAATATTTTGAAAACCTTGAAAAACCCTTGTGAAGTATGTTCGCCCAAGTTTTAAAACCCAGCTTTTTATTAGAAAAGGCTAAAAAAACTAAACCTTCCTTTGAGTAGTTGGAATTTGGAGTTTAAAATTTTGTTGGGTCAAATTAAATTCCCAAAAGGGCCCCAGAAAAGGAAAAAAAAATTTCTTGGAAAACTCGACGGGTCTAATTAAATTTGGGGCGGGAAAAGATAAAAAAGGGCTTTTTCCATGGGGGAAAAATTACCAAAAAGGTTGTAAGTTTTCCCTAAAAACGGTTTTTAAATACCCTCTTCAGAGGAAAAGCAAAAAGTTTTCAAAACCAGAGTAGAAAGGAAAGTGGGGGGCCCCCGTTTGCACAACCTGGACCCAACAAGAAAGTACATTAGTGTCTCTAGTTTGGAGATTTCGGGACCCCTCAACAGGTCCTAAATTTTGCAGCCCTTCCTTAACCCCCTTTAAAGGCCCTTTAGAAAGTTACCCTTAGTCCAGGGACGTTTGGGGGTTCACGCACATGGGACTTTAGGGATACGTTCTGAGGATGCCCCGGGCCGAACTTGCGGCGCGGGGTTTGGTCAGCTGAAATTTTTTCCCAGCTAAACATCCCCCCAGCTTTGGCCCCGCCCCAAAGATGGGTCCGGGGGGGGCCCGGGTTTAAAAACCCCTTTAAATTTAAAAAAAGACAAATGGGGTTTGCAATAAACTAAGGGGAAAAGCGGGAGGGGGATCGCTCCTCCTGGTCTCTTTTTCGGGCGGGGCAGCGCGACAGATTGGGCTAATCCGTGCAGCCCCTGCCTTCCTACAGGACGGGAAGGAAAGGGCAGAAAAGAACCCTTTCCCGGGGTTTGGGTCTTTTGGACGTCAAACGATCCCCGGGCCCGTGCCCGGTGGGAATGGCCCCGGGGCCACTGACTGACAGTTGTCATGGGAAACAGCCCTTTAGCAAAAAAGCTGTCCCACTGATTTCCTATTTGAATGAGAGATTTTAAAGATCTTCTTTTCAAATCCCTTTTTTGGGGAAAAGTAAATAAAAATGTAAAAATGAAAAAAAAAAGTAAAAACCAAACACGAAAATAAAAAATAAAATAGTACCCCGCCCCTTTTTCCCCCTTTACAAACCCCAGTCCCCCAAAAAGTTTCAAAAAATAAATAACAGAAACCCCATATTTGGTATCCCCGTGCGAAAAGGGACCTGCCCCTATAAATTTTGTATGTAAAATTAAAACCCTTTAAACCCGGTAAAAGGGTTTAAAAAAAAAAAAAAAACAACCCACAGAATTAAGATTATTTTTCACCCCGCCGCACAAAAAAATGGAAAAAAAAGGATAAAAAAATTGGGAAACGCCAAGTTTGTAAAAATTTAAAAAGTATTTTACCCCCGAAAAAAAAAAGTCCTTATCGTTGTATACGGAAAAAAAAAATGTATAGTTTCGAGTTAGGAGGGATAAATATTTTTTTAAACCACCTAAAAAACATTTTTCCCTTTTTTTTTTAAAGTGTTCAAACAAAAAAAAAACTTTTAAAATAGGGTACGCCATAATAATAGGACCCAAGAGGTAAAGTAACTTTTCCAACGGTTAAGGCACGGGGAACCTTTTAAAAAATTAAAAAACCCACTATAGGATTGCAGTATTTTTTTCCCCTGGGTGCAAAAAAGGGATTTAAAGCGATAAAAAAGCCTTTTTCCCCCAAAAAATGAAAACAAATTTAAAAATTTTTCAATTTTCTGAAAAAACCAAAGTCCCCCCAACAGCCCCCAAGCACAGAAAATGAAAAAGTTATGGCTTCAGACTATGGAAATTTCCCCAAAAACGTTTTTCTGTTTGAATAAAGTGTTTTTTTGAATAAAAAGATTTAAAACAAAAAAAAAAATATACAAATTGGGTATCGGATGTTTCGTTATTGACCTGCGGAGTAAAGCACTTGGGGTTAATTCTTTTAACGTAAAAGTGACCGTTTATAAAAAAAAAAATAAAAAACACTCCCAAAAAGGTTTGCTGTTTTTTTGTTAAAAAACTTTCTGGGAAAAAACCTTTAATAAAAGTGAAATGGGTTTCAAAAGCCCCCCTAAATGGTACAATAAAAATTCAATTTCAACCGCAAAAAAACAAGCCCAATACACAGCCCCAACCACAAAAAAAAAAAGTTAGGGCTGTCAAAATTTAGGACAAACATAAAAACGAGTTTTTTATAAAATTATTTCTATGTGAAAAAATTTAAAAAAAAAGGGAAAAAATTTTTTAAAAAATCTAAAATTTTTGAAATTTTTTTTCCCCCCCCCCCCCTTTAGTAAATTTAAATACACCCAATTTACACTCCCCGGGGGGGAAATGCTGTAAAATTAAAAAACTCAAAAAAAAATTTTACCGAACGGGCTTTTTCCCCCCATTTTTTTTCCCAAATGAAAAAAAAAAAAAAACTGTGGAACCCTGGAAATTCCAAAAATGCCACATTTAACCCCCCCTAGAGAGACCCCTGAGGGGTTTTGTTAAATTTCCAAAATGGGGCCGATTCTGGAAAGGGGTTTCCCCTGTTTTTCCCTATTTTAAGGGGGTTTTAAAAAATTGCGCAGGGCCCCACCAAAATCGGGTTCCAAAAACCCAAAATAGGGGGCCTCCCCCCCTTTTAGCCCTGCCATGCCCCCCCCAAAAAAACCCTTTTCCCCCCCCAACATGTAGGGTTTTGGGCCAAAATTTTGGGAAAAAATTTTTAAAACAAAGTTTTGGGGTTTTCTTTTTTCCAGGTTTCCTTTTTATTTTAATGAAACTTTTTAAAGACAAAAAATTGCAGGATTATTAAAAAAAATTTTTTTTTTTTTTTAACAGCCTTATGCAAAAAAAAAAAGGTAAAATCCCCTTGGGGGGGTTCTATATTTTTCAATGCACCCCTGGATATATTCATTTAAGGGGTGTAGTTTCCAAAAAATGCGGCCCTATTTAGGGGGGGGTTTTTTAAAAGTTTTTAGCCCCTTAGGGGTGGGTCCCCAAACCGAAATGGCGCCCTAAAAAATCGTATTGAAAATGAGACCCCAGGGTAAAATTTAGGTGTCTCCCTTTTTGGGGGCTTATGGGGGGCCCAAAAATAATGAAATGGGGCCCCCAAATAGGGGATATCTCTAAAAAAGGCTGACCGGGGGGAAAATTTGATATTAAGTTGCATTTCCAAAGCCCACTTTTAAACCGTTTTCCCATTTTGGAAAAAAATAGAAAAATATTAAAAAATCTGAAAAAAAAAGTAAAAATTTTTGAAATTTCCCCTTCCACCCTTGTTTTTAATTTCATGAAATATCTGAAGGGTTATAAAAATTCCTAAAAAAGTGTTTTTAAATTTAGGGTTAAAGGGTTTTATTTTCCCCGATGGGTAATTTTTGGGGGTATTTTAACATAAAGGCCCCTAAAAGCAGTCAGAACTGGGGGGCCCCAAAAAAAAAAAAATTTTTTTTTTAATTTGAAAAATTTTCTTGAAAATTTGAGAAATTGCTACAAAATTTTTCTAACCCCTCTAATTTTGAAAAAAAAAAAAAAAAAAAGCATTTAAAAAATGATCCCCAACCCCTATAGTGGACTTTAGGGTAGATGTGGGTTTTAAAAAATATTTTGTGGGGGAAAAAATTATCTTTTTGAAAGCAAAAATTTTAAGAAATTTTAAAAAAAAAATTTTTCCCAAAATTTTCATAAAATTTTTTATTTTTTTTCCAAAAAAAAGGATTGAAATGGAAAAAAAATTTTTACTAACTCAAAGCAAAATGTGCCCAAAAGAAAAAAAAATTCTCTGTTTTCCCCTTAAATAGGTAAAAGTGTCAAAAAGTTATTCTCACATAAATTGACACGTCAGATTTCAAAAATAGGGCTGGGTCAGGAAGGTCAAAACAGGCTGGGTCCTTAAGGGGTTAAATAGTACCCGCAAAACGCCAGTGTCAACATCTACAGTGAAGAGGTGACTCCGGGATGCTGGCCTTCAGAGCAGAGTGGCAAAGAAAGTCATATCTGAGACTGGCTAATAAAAGGAAAAGATTAATATGGGCTACAGAACACAGACATTGGGCAGAGGAAGATTGGAAAAAAGTGTTATGGAGACGAATTGAAGTTTGAGGTGTTTGGATCCCACAGAAGAACATTTGTGAGACGCAGAACTGAAAAGATGCTGGAAGAGTGCCTGACGCCATCTGTCAAGCATGGTGGAGGGAATGTGGTCTGGGGTTGCTCTGGTGCTGGTAAAGTGGGAGATTTGTACAAGGTAATAGGGATTTTGAATAAGGAAGGCTATCACTCCATTTTGCAACGCCATGCCGTACACTGTGGACAGCGCTTGATTGAAGTCAATTTCATCTTGCAACAGGACAATGACCCAAAGCACACCTCCAAATTATGCAAGAACTATTTAGGGAAGAAGCAGGCAGCTGGTATTCTATCTGTAATGGAGTAACCAGCGCAGTCACCAGATTTCAACCCCATTGAGCTGTTGTGGGAGCAAAAAGCGCCCATCAAGCCAATCCATCTTGTGTGAGGGGCTTCTGGAAGCATGGGGTGAAATTTCTCCAGATTACTTCATCAAATCAACAGCTAGAATGCCAACGTTCTGCAATGCTGGAATTGCTGCAAAGGGAGCATTCCTTGACGAAAGCAAAGTTTGAAGTAGAAAATTATTATTTCAAATAAAAATCATTATTTCTAACCTTGTCACTGTCTGGACGATATTTCTATTCATTTTGCAACTCATTTGATAAATAAAAGTATGAGTTTTCAGAGAAAACACAAAATTGTCAGGGTGACCCCAAACTTTTGAACATAAGTATATATCTTTGCAACTAACCAACAAGTAAAGAGCAAGTTGGCATCATTGTTCATTCTCTGATTCACTGTCTGCATTACAGATCCTATATTGTCTCATTGAGTTCCTTTTGCGATAGTATGTATTAAAAGAGTACAAAACTTGACTCCTATTGAAAATACGTAGCACAAAGAGTAAAAATCCTCAATGCAGTGGCCCCTCAAGTTACAAGATTGTCAACATATAATGGTCTTTCCCGGGACATTGTATGTTGAGTGTGGTTTCAACATGCAATGTTCGAGACACTAACCCATCCACTTATCATGAATATTAAGCTCGACATGTATGAACGTTGGCACTGATAGACCAGTTCTAAATCACTTTAAGGTAGTGTAGAATGTGCGAGAATGTATGAACCTGTTCCTCTGCAAGTCATACATACAGGCGCAGTCTAGTGCCAATATGACAACTCAGGCTCAGGCAGACCAGCTTTAATTTGGTCTGGCTGTTCTATCTGCTATGCACCTAGGTTTGGCATAAAAAAGTAATAAATGTGTCTAATTCTACAAATGTGGAGCAACGCCACCAGAACGCCCCAAATCTTTGGCACATTAAAAAGTGTCACATGAGCTTATCGGGCCAAAGTTTGGAGTGCGACTGTTCATACATCTATAGAACAGGTCTACTACAGCTTTCGGACGGCAGATAACTGGCACAGCCCCGTTCTTACGTGTTGCTCTAAGTGCATACACCAATTGGTGGTCTAGTAGCGACTTTCTACAATATAGTGCAGTATTAAATGTTCTGTATTGCTGTTAACATGTGCCAGGATGAGCACCTCCTTTGGACACTTGATAAGAGCCCCATTTTCTTTTTGTATTTAAAAAACATGACCAAAAGGAGCTCTTATTCTCAAAGTAGAAAGTGACTTCCAGTCCCCAGTAGCTTCTACTTTGTTATGTAAGGACCTGCTTAATAACTTTATTTAATCTTCATTTTGCATTATGTTGGGGGTCACATTTTGAAACCAGTTACCAGCTTTCCATACAGTTATGGTCTTAACATACAATGGCCATCCTGTGACCAATTAAATTTGTATGTTAAGGGCTCAATTAATATTATAATTAAACCGTGTCAGTAGTCTTCCAAATAATTACTTGCCAATTACTCTCCCACAGCAGCAATGTTTATATTTTATTGACTACGGTTACGACCTGCAGTTCAGCTTCTTGGGTCAAGCATGCTCATTTCCAGCGCTAGGAGTTACTGGACACTATGCACACAATATGAGATGCACAAGGGGATGAAGAGGAATACAGTGGGATAGAACAGTCTAGAACAGATGTCAGCAATCCATGATGCATGACAACTGTTTACATACAAAAACGGATCAGCAGTGCTCCACAATGAAAAGAAAAGAAAAACAGTGAATGCATGAAATATTTCAGTGCATTTCTACTACTTCTAGGATAAATTACAAAGTGAGGTTCTAAGCACACTTTTTTGTTTAAAACTGTAGGGACCATCGACCAACTGTCCTCAGCCGAGATGGGGACCTGCACTAAAATCATTTTAGGGCATGGGTAAGACCCTGTCTCATTTTAAGGTCAAGTTTGGTCAGTTATGAAAAGAACCCGATTTTCATTACCCCAAAAGAAGCAGAAATGCACTTTGAAATATTTCATATATTCATTGTTTTTCAGTGTTTGCTGAGTGCTGATTAAGGTTTGTGTATTTCCATTCTTGTAGCCACATCAGTGTGAACTGGGACCATTTTGTTTAAAATTGTTTTGGAAGAACTGCCCCTATTTTTGAATGTTTTAGATTGCCTGATAACTGTAGTTGCTACCCTCATGTGCTGCTGCTAGTGTGAATCCCACTCATGCTGCACAAAGGAGGAACACATAAGGAACAATGTGACAAACAAAGAAGTCATTATAAATGTTTAGGATGTAGGTTTAGTATTGTACTGTTGTGTTAATAATACCCTAAGGCTATTTTCAATCCCATTCAAATTAAAATTTTCCTTTAAAGGGGTTTCTTTTTATTTTAACCGGTTTTCCCCGGGAATTTGAATGGGGGGGATTTTTGTTTTTGCCCCTTTTATCCCTTTAAAAAGGGTGAATTTTTAAAAGGGGGGGGGGGGGCCCAGATTTTTGGGTCCCCATTTTTAAACTGTTTATGAAAAATGGGGGGTTTAAAAACAGAGAAATCATTGTTTTTAATCACTAATTTAAAAAGCAAAATGGGCATGTTTTTTTCAATGTTAAATCAGAAAAAAAAACCTTACCTTTTTTTAGAATCAATTAAAACAAATTTTTTAAAAAAAATTTTGCCAATCCGTGGAGGGAGAGAAAAGGAAAAAAAAAAAAAAACAACAAAAAAAAAAAAAAAAAAAAAAAAAAAAAAAAAAAAAAAACAAAAAAAAAAAAAAAACAAAAAAAAAAAAAAAAAAAAACAAAACAAAACAAAAAAAAATAAAAAAAAAAAAAACAAAAAAAAAAAAAAAAATTTTTTTTTTTTTTTTTTTCTTTTTTTTTTTTTTTTTTTTTTTTGTTTTTTTTTTTTTTTTTTTTTTTTTTTTTTTTTTTTATTTTTTTTTTTTATTTTTTTTTTCTTTTTTATTTTTGTTTTTTTTTTTTTTTTTTTTTATTACTTTCTGCAAAGTCAAAAGTTTACATACATAGGATTCTCGCCTTTAAAAAAATTGGGGGCAGTCTTGTGGGTCATGTCTTGGAAGCTTTGGTTTATTGGCAAATCTGAGTTAATTAGAGACACACTGTGGGTGTTTTTTTAAAAGGTCACCCGAAAACACTGTTCTGTAAAAACATGGAAAAAGTCTTAAGATATCAGGAAGATAATTGTGACTTTTCAAAAAGTCTGAAACACCCCTTTGGGTGCAGTTTCCGATTGAAGGTGCCTGTTCATCTGTACAAACTTATAGGCAAGTACAAACCGTTGGGAATGTCTCTACCGCTCTCTGTCTCAGAGGGAAGTGCTTTGGGCCCGACAAAATGCACAACCCCAAAAAAAAAGCAAAAGACCTTTTGAAGATCACAGTGGGAGTACTGTTTTCAACTGGGCTGAAAGGCCACTCTGCCCGGAAAAAAAGCCCTTTTCCAAAAGAAAATAAAAAATACGATGTTTGCAAAAAGCAACAGGGAAAAAAAGACCTACATTTTTGGGCAAGTCCTGTGGGTCTGACTAAAATGGAAACCCGTTTGGAAAAATGACCTTGTTACATTTGGGAGGAAAAGGGGAAATTGGGAAATCTAAGAACACCATTCAAATGTTTAAAACGGGGGTGATAGCATATGTTGTGGGGTTGATTTGCTGTGGAGGGACTTCACAATTCAAAAAATAGTGGCATTTGGGGAAAAACGATTATGTGGCAATACTGAAGCACATTCAAAACATAAGCCAGAAGTTTAAAGCTTTGGGCGGAAAGGACTTCCCTATGGGCAAGACCCGAAAAAAACTGCCCAACGGTTAAAGTAAATTTTTGGGGGTGGCCATTAAAGCCCCCGATTCAAGCTATTGAAATTTATGGGCAAAGCTGCAAAGGGAGGTGCGACAAGGCGACCAACAAAATGGGTCAATTCACCCGTTTCCTCAGGAGGAATAGGCCAAAAATTCTTCCAACTAATATGGGAGAAGTTTGGGAGGATAATACTAATGAAATGTTTGAAAAAATTTTTACTTTGAGAAAGTAATAAAATCCTTAAAAATCTTCAGTATTTGACATTTGCAAAAGAATAAATTTTTGGTTTCCTAATTTACTAAAATGAAGGTTTATTCTATTTTATGTCATGTTGAGGAAATCTGAATATTGTCCCTTCAAAGTGAAGTAAAAATTTTTGGCTTCAACTGTACATATGTTGGAATACCCCCTTTAAGCCTAAATGCCCCCATGTATTGTGCAAACGCCCCCTAGGTTTTAATCTATAAAACCTTTAATAGACTAAAGTAGGCATCTACTAAGACCAGCATTTTAGAAATGCGGCAGAAACTTGAATAGTTGCTAGAATTGGTGTAAATTTTAGGTGTGTATTATAGTAAATATGTCAGTAAATTTCAGTACAGAACAGGCATGCGCCAAAATGTTCCACTTTATTTCCACTAGAAAACTGGTGCATAGTCAATAATAAATTCCCCCTTTAAATTTTAGTTATAGGTGGGGATCCAGAGATTGCACTCCCTCCAATAAGAATGCAATAGTACATCCTATGAATATGTCATAACAAGGAGAAACCCCTTTAATAGAAATAAAAAAAGTGCAAACCCAAATTAAAATTTGGGGCTTGAAAAACGTCGAACAGGCCCCTTTAAAGCATATATAAGTATATAAGCCCCCAAAAATCATGTAAAAAAAACTATGTAGAGGTGAACCAGACCTGAGGTTGGCCTACTGCATTACGTACAGAAACAATACTGAAATGACAAACTCGGCTCCACAACATTTGTATGTCCTTTTATATTTGGCAGTAAAAAAAATACACAGACGCATTTGTATACAAAACCTGAAATATTTTACTTCTCTTAAACTTTGATCTAAGTTTACTTAGATTTCAGTGACTTAATACAAGAGCATTTGATTTAATTTTGTAAATAAAACACTGTAATAGCCACAATAAACTTCATTAAAAATGTACATGATGCAAAAATAAAAATAACCATAAAAAAACAGCATGAAGGGGGATTATACGCTATAATATAGATGCTGAGCAAGGACAATACACAATCTTAAAGGAAGCTTTCTGCAGAACTCTGGGACCCTATTAGATGCACGTGCCTGGGCCACTTTCCCAAGAGGGGGGGAGGGGCGCTCGTAGCAAGTCGATACTCCTTTAGTTAATAAGGCCGCCATTGTTTCCCATAGCTGGATTTTCATAGACAGAACATCCGGATAATGTGTATATAAACGAAGGTCATACGAAATGTACAAGTATAAAAGATTACAAACATTAATAAATTATTACATCATCACAAAACACAGAACACTTCACAAGGTGCTATTAAAATAACTGCATCATCTTCTCATAATACAAGAATTCAAACAAGGAGCTGGTATATCATTTGAAGGCCAGTCTTCAAAATAGCTGATTTTTATTTTTTGACCTGTTTTTGAATTTTACATCTTTTTTTTTTTTTATTTCATTTTTATTTTATTATAAGACGTCTTTTATGGCTGCACAAATTAACTTCCAGGCATTTTTTTTTCCTTTCTTGCTCCCCCCAAAAAAAATATAATATAAAATAAAATAGTTTATTATACTTGGTAAAATTCTGCATAAATGCAACTGAAATCATCTATAGAAAAAAATGGAAATCCTAAAGATACTGTATTTGATCTTGTAGAAAACAAAAAGTATTTAAAAAGCTATTTACAAGCTACAATCTATGAAAAATATGCTGTAGCTAACACATAATAAAGGAAAAACTAAAAGGATGGGATTGCCTGAGAAACAATGGTGTCTCCTTGTAAGTGCCAAAGTGCAGACAAGTCATTCCTACACTACACACTACCTGCTGGACACACAGGAATCCAGTTACATTGTCAGTACGCGACACCTTCCTATGGGTTACCGGAAATACTGAGATTTGTGCAGCCGCAACCTTTAGTAAAAACATTTTTGTGTGGTTAAGTTATCGGTTATTGATAGAGCACCGGTTAAGTATCTGATGGAGTGTTACAATGGATGTGGCAGCTAAAAAAAAAAAAAAAAAAAAAAAAAGGCAGTTTTGTGTGCACACCCATAAAGAGCATTGTAACAATGAAAACATAGAAAGGGAATGGCTTACGTTAAGTGCTTTCCTTATAAATGTCTTCCAGCAGTCAAATGCCATTGTCAACATGTCTGATAGAATCTGCGAATCTTTAAAGTGTAACCAGAAAAGTCCGAATTAGCCCAATTTGGGGTCAATCTCTCTCCCCCTCCCAAAGTCTTACTTGCATAGGGTCACATAATGCAACGATACAGATGCAGCAAAGATAAACAAGACAAATAATGCACCATGATATCATAGCACAGAAATTTATTATAACTTTTTCAATGGCTTTTGTTATGACCAACCGGAAAGCTGTGTTACCATCATCAAGTTGAGCTTTGCAACATTCATGTCAGGACTTCCATAATCATGATTATTAAAGGCTACTGTACATCCAACTTTGCTCCAATATTTAAAAAAAAGGAATCGTTTTGGGTATACAGCACATGAACAGATGTTCGCCATGGTAACAGACTACAACCAAACTCATCCATTCTTTTCATCAATCCCTTACTTCGTGCACGCCTAACAAATGTATGTCACAAGAGGTTGAGGTCAGGTATGAAGTGTGTATGCCTACTGGATCAGACACTGCAGAAATGGTTTGCAGTCTGTAACCACGGAGACACATAGGCTTGTAAAGGAGCTGTAGACACAAAAAAAAGGAGCAAAGTTGCAAGAAACCTCTTATTTAGATAAACTGGAGTAATACAAAGATGAACTTATAAGGTGGAAATGGCCTAAATCATCCGTATCACCACTGAGTGCTTTAAGAGTCCACACTGTTCTTGGGAGATATATATATATATATATATATATATATATATATATATATATATATATATGTTTGAAAAACGGCGGAACTCACAACGATAATGTTCCAGAATACAATAATGGGTGCCAGCAATGATCAACTCATGTCGCAAGTCCACAAAATATGCTTCACGAAAATTGCGGCACTCCCAAAGTAGTGAAAAATGAAAAGGAAGTTTATCCCAACATGTCCAAGGGCAATGTTTCGGCTCCTAGGAGCCTTTCTCACTCAAACTGACAGGGTGGTGCACAGTATTTAATGGGGGTGTAAATATACATATGTAAATCAAGCCATAATTAGTGAGTCACTTAGTTGGTACTTATATAGATAATTTTTTCAGGTATTGTGGTCAGTGTCATTGTTTATGATACTGTTTACGATATCTGTATTATGTCCAATTATCTGTCCATTGTGTGGATAGAGTTTTGGATGTTTTCTATGCTCCATTAACATTTCTTATATCATTGGTGCTATTAGGGCGCGGCTGACATCATGTTTTGGTGTCATCCGCTGTTTCTTAGTGTGCCATTGTACCGTGCAATTCCCTGTCCATTTATGTGGAGAGGTTTTTGGATGGTTATATATACATGTTTTTTGGTTTCTTTATACGTTTATTTTCTTTGATCATTATAGTTATTACCTTTAGTAATATGGCGTCGCTAAATTCAATACCACAGTGCGCATGCGCTAGACGTGATCTCCTCAGACGTGCTATACTAGCTGCTATACTGCCGGTCATGTGATGTAGTGGCGCCTGACAGGTTCACTCTCACACAGTACGGCAAGTGCACTAATTATTAACAATTAATAATTGTTATTTGCTTAATTAGAATTGATATTGGAAAGGAGCCTGACACAGAATTATAGACCCTGTAAGGGGTGAAAACTTAAACTGAAAGTCTATGTATGTATGTTTTACTATTTACTTAGTTTTTGTCCTTTGAAACTAAGGTAGGTGGTGTTCATTTCACCCCTTATTTGAATGAAATTTAAATTTGATTATGCATTATACACTGTTTATGAAATTTATATAGCGATTATGTATTATTCTACTTTGCCCAAATGCAGTATATTGGTTCCTGACACTATTCACACATTTTGCACTATGTTTATCACATTTTATGTCGTTTTTCATATTTGATGAACTGGCACTTATTTTGAATATATATTATTCACTAATTAGGGATTGATTTACATATGTATGTTTACACCCCTTTATATACTGTGCACCAACCTGTAAGTTTGCTTGAGAAAGGCTCCTAGGAGCCGAAATGTTGCCATTGGACATGTTGGAATAAACCACTTTTTCATTTTTTGCTACTTTTGGAGTACTGCAAGTTTCTTGAAGTATATATACATATCTATATCTATCGATCAATCGACAGATAGATATATGACAGTGTGCACTGATGGTTCTAAGAACTGAAGATTAGTTTTTCTTGGTGTCCTGTGCCAGTCTCCCACCTCCAAAAACTTATTTTTTAAATCTGTGTCCAGAAATACATCTCTATACTAAACCGATATCCCATATGTTATCATAATAACTAGGAGCTGTATGATATAACTAGGCTGAAACTGGTAGAAACCAATGAAGGTGAAATAAAGTTGATCACCAGCTGATTCATTGTCAAAAACAGAAATGAATATTTATAAAATGTTGCATGATGGTCCTAACTTGCTGTATAGTAGGATTTGGAACCTTTACTGGGACAGACATATGACACAACGATCTTCATGATGACATAGTCGGTGCTGGACAAGATTGACAAAATATTGAGAGTTCCTGGTCAATATTTCATTTTTACTTCCTAAGTTAGTTCAGCCATGTAAATCTTCCAATATATAGATGACTACTATGTCTTATCATATGGAGGTAAGGGCAAACCACAATTCTCCTATACAACTCCCATCATTTTCATCTCATAATCAGATTAGTATCTGATAGTCCAAACAGATGGCAATTTATTTCACTGTATAGATTATAATGCCTAATTTACACTACAGTAAGTGCAATAATTAACAATTAATAATTGTTATTTGCTTAATTAGAATTGATATTGGAAAGGAGCATGACACAGTTTTAGACCCTGTAAGGTTCTGCCCTAAGTATAGCACAGTATTTCTTTTGATCAGAGTGTGCTTTTTCTGTACGAGTCCAAAAACAAAGAAAAAAAACATTATGGCTTAAAAATCAAATTAGGCAGCAAGTGATACAGAAGCTGGAAGTAATAATAGGAATCATGTAACTGAGACTTCTTGGTGTAGGGACAGATCCTCAAACACATCCAATATAACTAGTAAATCTTTAAGGGAAACTTACACGTACCATGATAAATTCTAAAAAGATTTTTCGCTTTCTCAAACTGGTGTAAAAGGGGTTCTACAGTTTTTACTCAATGATAAAGAGGCTTATAGGGATAAATTTCCTTATGGAGCTCTAACCTCAAAATGTACATTGTCTGGTATAATTGATCCATATGGGCAAAAATCTTAGCTGAGAGAATCATCCATAGTGATCTTTGTAAAAATCCCATTGATATGGACAAGATACAAGAGAATAAACACTGCCCCTTAGTTGTGTTCCCCAAGCTTGCCAGGTGGTTATGAAGAGTCATAGCAATTTGACTATATTCATTAAAAAATAAAGAACCCCTGAAATCGACGCGGGTGCTAATGCCTAGCACCAGTCTTCAAGACCTGTATACCTCATGATGTTGGAAAGGATAAATTGTTAAATAAAATATGTTTTTTCCATTATTAGTGAATATCATTTCCATAAATACTATACCTAACTCATAAGTAAAGTTAAAGGGGTGCTCCATGATTCATAAACATGTATGTGAATTTCACACCATCTAAGCTTACAAAGATGTCCACAATAAGAATAAATGGATTGATTTTTTTGTTATCCAAAAATAGCGCCACTCTTGTCCATAGACTTTGTCTGATACTGCAGCTCCCTTTTACACAAGTGTATACGTTTACACAACACCGGTTTAATGCATTTAGAATCCATAAAATCCGAATGTAAATCATTCCCACAGACCTCAACAGAAAATCCAAGCTGTAGTCTACACAGCTCGGATTTTCTGAGGTCAGATTTCATATCCGAAATCCGTTCAAAAAACTTAGAGCATGTTCTATAATCCACTTGAAAACGTCGGAGTATAGTACTGCTCAATGTTAATAGCCCAGCCGAAATCCGACTGGAAAATCAGTGCAAAAAAAAAAACAGGTGAGGAACAAAAAACTATTATAAAATATTGTTTGGATTCTATAACAGAATCCAACGCTATTTTACAATTGCCGTGTAGATGTAGCCTTAGATTTCCATACCAGACAAGGACAGTGGTAAGCTGTTTCTGGAAAAATTCTTGTATGGAATGACTTCTTTAATAACAAAAGCTCAGGTAAATAAGGCCCGTATTTAACATCTTGGGGACCATAATGTATAAACCTGAACATTGACGTACCTGCAGTATACATATACTTCAAAGTATACAGCAAGAGTTTATACAGTGATTTTGCATGTTAACAAAATCCATGCAACTGGGGTCTACGAGATGACAGCTGGTGGACTGAACTGAATGCAGGTCACCTTATAGTTTGCACTGGATATAAGAATGTGTTAGAGATACAAGCCAAACAAATACCTTTTAGAGTTGATATAGGAGTAATGCTCTGATATTTGGGGCCCTGGTGGACAGAAATACAATCGTGCTAACTAAAGATCTGGACAATCATGAACCAGCTCACCAGGATGACCGTGATTGATAATACAAAGCACATGCCACCAAGCCTGGGATGACTGGGGTCTATGATTGAAGGGTTTCTGACTGGATGCAGCGCCATCTTGTGTGCTGTATGTCTGTAACATGGTTGCAAGATAAATAAACCGAGCAATGCATTTGTGTTCTTCTTACTGACCAGGTTTTAAGCGGGTTTTTCCTAAGACTGGAATGATCCTATATATTTTTTTTCATTTTCTTCTTTCCTGCAAACTAGTCACTCTCAGCAATTTGAGAAAGGACAATATTATTATTAAAAAATATTAGCAGTATTCTGTACATGTCAACTGCTGGAAGTTAAAAAGAATTACTAAAGTGGTGGCAGGAAGGTAGAAGGTAGAGCGGGGTGGGTTCCTCCTAGTACATTTTGCAGAGCGCCACTGCAGTCCTTCGAGAGTTCAAGGTTTAGTGTCAGCTCACGAGTCCATGAGCCGCGAGGAGAAAGTCTGTCTGGTTTAGAAACACTAAAGGAGAAGTTTTCCATTCCGGTGGATTTTCAGGATCTTCCCAAGCCTCTGTTTAGCAGTTGCCATGCCTTTTTTTGTACGTTTACCTGCAATGATAACACAAAACCAGATCAGAACAGTCTACAGTTTGGGTACTGCAGCGGTGTCAGAACTGTAACATCTGAACCTTAGGCCAGTAAATGTACGAGACTCTATTAAATGCCCATGAAGGATAAAATCAGCCGGCACAAAGAGCACTCCCTTTACCTGATTGGAGGAAAGACGTTGACCAACAGGGCTGACCTCCAAATGTGCTGTTCAGCAGATAATGAATGATGCAAACTAGTCTCAAAACTAATGTGCAGGAAAAGTGGAGCAGTCTGCAACTCTTTGAAAAAAATGACAGCCGGCAGCTGATGAACAACTGTTCCAACCTCCCGATTTAGATAAATCTCTTTCCTTGTGCCTCCCGATTTAACCCTTTATGGAAATCATATAGGAGGCTTAACTTAAAGCTGCACTGTCTTATGGCAATTTCAACAACTGTGACACATTCTAGCAATAAATACTGTATGACCTCAAATACAAATATGTGAACCTGCACATAGAAAACGTGCAACGGAAAGATTAGCCTCTTTTTTGTGTTTTACACCTACTCTTAATTTTGTCCAACAATAACAACTTAAAGTACTGACCAAACACTGTGTGCCATGTGAATGTAACCTTAGCCAAGTGTAAAAATCATTGGCATGTCCACCACCCATAATAATAACAACATAAGACAGCAATGGAAAGTCCATTAAATACATGGTATATCTTACACATTCACAATAGTGTACTAGGTGCTCTCTTACAGACAGCTATAACTTTCACCCAAGAAACATAATGTATTCATTAACCTCATATTTAGTTCACAACTCCTGTTTAATACCAGACATTAGTGGTTCTGTAGGTGGACACAAATACAGCTTAAAGGGGTATTCCTACGAAGCCGCTTTCTTCTTGTACTTCCTGTGAAATAACTGTTCTGGGGCATCTTCTCTTCTAACTCCCTGTTATTCCTCCTAGAAATGTTTTTCTGAAACTGTCAGATGGGTGTTACCATTCTAGTTTTCAAAGGGGTGTGAGTGTCAGCACTGTTTGGATAATGTCAGATTGTGTAGGCTATGCTCTAAGAATCCCTGAAGATGCACCCATGGTTTAGGTGCACCGCAGGTGTAACTACTTACTATTACTGATGCTTGTCAGTGTTATGAAGGTTCTCTTCATGTACTTTGCAGCTCTAGACCAGATGCTACTGGTGGTTGTCAGAGTTATATGACAGTGATCCGTATTTATTTCTCAGCTCTAAACCAGGTGCGCTTATGGTTCAGGTGTGCGGCAAGCACAACTATTTATTATTACTGACAATAGTCAGAGCTCTACCAAAGTAGTCAGAGCTCCTTAGATCAAGCACCGCTATGATTCAGGTAAACTGCAGGTATAACTATATACTATTCTTACTGACGTCTGTCAGAGCTGAATGAAGAAGATCTTCATACATTTTCTAGTTCTAGACCAGGTGCACACAACTGCAGATACAACCATTCATTTTCACTGAACTGAGAGTTCTATGAAGGTTAGTGTATGTTAGTCTGGCTATTTTAGGATACTATTGCTCTTTTATGACAGTTATTAAAAGTTATATTTTAGTTTTATTTTTTGTGAATTTAAAAAAGTTTGAGTGGTGGTTAGGAAATGTATGGTATAAGTTGCCTTAGGGCAAATTGTAGTTTCTTTTCTTACTAATTTTTACCACCATTTTTTGGGAATTTTCAATTTTAATGTGCCAAACACTCTCCTATTTGGTAACACCCATCTGACAGTTTCAGAAAAACATTTCTAGAAAACATAACCAAGGAACAGAGAAGCAGCATAACACAGGTCCTTTCTAAAGCTTCATGCACACATTACAGCCTGCATCTCCGTAACTTCTAACTTATATTATCAAGATATTTTCCCTAAGAAACTTGCTGTAAAAATCAGGTGCATACAGAGGTATAGTGTGACCACACAGACTTTGCGACTCCATGATTTGTACAAAGGGTGGGTAATGCATATCCCCAACTATTCTTGCAACTAATTTTTTACGTTTTCTAACTTAAGCAGTCATTCCCTATCTGGTTAAAATAGGCCTCTCTTTCAATACTTCAGAAGCACTTTCAAATAATGATTATGCATGCCACTGATACTTAGGGAGCTTTTCTGTGGGTTGTACCCTGCTAGTTTGAGCTTCAGATAGGCCATCAAACATGGAATCCTGGAAAACCATTTTAATATAAGTAGCTGATCAACAAAAGTTGGTGCGGCCATATACTTCGCCCCACATAAAACTTCTACATCATATGCACTACAGGCGGTCCCTAGGTTACGAACAAGATAGGAATAAGTCCATAAATACAGCTCAATGGCTGGTCAATAAACTAAACCCTGTAGGAGGTAATATATGCTCCAGTGCTACCTGGGAGAAATATAACAGGTTCAGATTGGTACTTATCCAATGTGTAATCTTTTGCCCTCCTAGTGGATGGGTGTTGGGAGCAACTGCTCATTGGTGAGCTGCACCTTTTATATTTCTCCCAGGTAGCACTGGGGCTTACATTGCCTTCTACAGGGTTTAGTTTATTGTCCAGCCATTGAGCTCTAAGAATAGTCTTGTGTTTTTAAGTAAATAATGTCCTATTTTTCGGAGGTTTGTTCTTATATGTAAGTTGGAATAGGTATATTAAATGCAACTCCAGCAAACATTGTAGTATTGGATAGTGCAGGGAACAGTTAACATTTCTTTTGCGGTCTGTGCTCCTGTTTCAGAGATTTCACCTCATGTTCTGTCTCTCGTGTGCAGCTGTGGCAAGCTGGTACTTGTAAAATCATAGCTACTAGCTGCTGTGGAACATGGAACTAAAAGTGCAAAAATGCCACAGCAGCACATGTTAAACACTAATACTAATGAGCACCCATACAATTAGTACAGCCGGCACTTATAGTTCCACAACTACAAATGCCAGCATGCCACACATGTACTGACTTTATGGGTGCTGATACAGTACTGTATTTTACATTGAAGATGGTTGAGGAAGGACCGAGAGCAGTAAGAATGAACTTGCCGTGCCTGGATCGATAGAACAAGACAAGAGCGACATGAGGTAGAACTACTGTGCCGGCTTGAAGACGGAGGTTGCAGAGTGCAAGGACGTGGGCAGGAGGAAAAAAAAAAAGAGGTGCTTTCCTGGCTGGAAGACACAGTAGGCAGAGGAAGGCTTGCGATATACTGACATTATTATGGGGAGTCAGTACGTGATGTCAGCAGGCTGAGCAACGCCCATAAGTCTCCATTTGTAAGTGGGAGACAGATGGAAGTTGGAATATTGTTAGTTGGGAACTGCCTATAATACTTCACTCATCAACTGCAACAACAATTAATATAATCTAATAATAATAATAAGGGCAATACAATGGGGAAAGCACTAATGAATGTGCTGGGGACTGAAGCCATGAAGGTTTGAAGTTGATGGTGGAAACCGTAGAAAACTGAATAAAAATGTGGCTGAATTCAAAGGTTTGTAACTTCACATGACCGGTCAATAACTGAAAACTAACGCTGGACTTAATCAAAACGTAATTTTGATTGGTGAAGCGAGTGAATTTTTTTGTCTTTAAAGATTCTTCGCGTATATGGATTTTGCTACAGATCCACAAGTAATGTACAACACTAGGATATGTTTGTGGATTTCTTTCTGTGGGAAAGTCACCAATAAACTCATGCTTAATTCAGGAAACTGATATTCTGCTAATTTAAAAAAAAAAAAATCCATCCTCTCTGCATAGTCTTGCTGTGGCTGGTGTACAAAAATGTACACTAAGAACCTCAAATTTTTAATGTATTCAAAATAACAGAATTGCTTTTCCAATAGTTCTTGTGTTCCTTTTGATTGTTTTTTAGTGCTAGTAGTGTGCTGCTGATAATGGATTGTGTTTTCTTCACAAAAAACTTTTTGAATGTGCAGACCAAACGTTATTTCTTTAGTCTGCATGGTCTATGTCATTGTAACAATTTTTCGAGGCAGGGGGATGAACTTTGTTAACGTTTTATCCAATTGCCTGGTAATGTAATCAGTTGCTAATTTTTTGGGGTGAAAATTTGCATGGAAAATTTGAAGCATTTCTGCCATGTGTGAACATACTGTAAGCCTCATGTTGGAACATACAGCTGTATAAGGCAACCATAAAACAACTAACAACTGCATAGGAGCTTTGCAAAAAGGGGCTTCGGAAATTGTACGGTTATCTCAGCAGCAGCACCGGTGAAACAGTCGTGTCTTCCACTATTAGATTTAAATTTCTGGTTGGAAATGAGAACAGCCGCAAAGGTGAAGGTACTCTTTAACCCTTTAATGACCAGACTTGAAAACGGCAGCTAAAGATTTCAGTTTTTGCCTCTTTGCATTTCATCAGTCAATGATGCAGCTGTATGATGTCTCAATTTATGCGAAGAATTTTTTTTTCTTCTTGCCATAGTTTGAGGATATGTCAATGTAATTTATTGATATTTTTCCATGTATGACTATACTATATATAATGAATATATCTATCCATCTATCTATTGTCCTTGTGTGATCATTCATATTCTCTGATAAGGCCAAGAAAGAAAAAATTCTGCTAGGATATTTAAACTTTTGAGTACATCTGTGTGTGTATATGTGTATATATACACACACACACACACACACACAGTTGTGCTCAAAAGTTTGCATACCCCGACAAATTTTTTGCTTTCTTGGCCTTTTTTCAGAGAATATGAATGATAACACAAACATTTGTTTCCACTCATGGTTAGTGGTTGGGTGAAGCCATTTATTGTGAAACTACTGTGTTTTCTCTTTTTAACCCATAATGACAACCAAAAACATCCAAATGATCCTGATCAAAAGTTCACATGCACAGAAGTTGACACAAATGGGTTTGAATGGCTACTAAAGGTAACATCCTCACCTGTGACCTGTTTGCTTGTAATCAGTGTGTGTGCATAAAAGCGGAGTGAGTTTTTGGGATCCAGACAGACTCTTGCATCCTTCATCCAGCCACTGACGTTTCTGGATTGTGCGTCATGGGGAAAGCAAAAGAATTGTCAACGGATCTACAGGAAAAGGTAGTTGAACTGTATAAAACAGGAAAGGAATACAAAAAATATATCCAAGGAATTGATAATGTCAGTCAGCAGTGTTCAAACTGTGATTAACAAATTGAAAATCAGGGGCTGTGTAAAGACCAAACCACGTTCAGGTAGACCAACAATAATTTCGGCCACAACTGCCAGGAAAATTGTTCGGGAGGCAAAGAAAAACCCACAAATGACATCAGCTGAAATACAGGACTCTGTGAAAACTAGTTGTGTGGCTGTTTCAAGATGCACAATAATGAGGCACTTGAAGAAAAATGGGCTGCATGGTCGAGTCGCCAGAAGAAAATGCCACAAAGTATCTCGCCTACAATACGGCAAACAGCACAGAGACAAGCCTCAAAACTTCCGGAACAAGGTAATTTGGAGGGATGAGACCAAAATCAAACTTTTTGGCCACAACTATAAACGTTACAAGGCATATGATGAAAGGAACACCATTCCTATCGTAAAGAACAGAGGTGGATCGCTGATGTTTTTGGGATGTGTGAGCTACAAAGGCACAGGAAACTTGGTCAAAGTTGAAGGAAAGATAAATGCAGCTCGTTATCAGCAAATAGTAGAGGCCAATTTGCACTCATCAGCCCGGAATCTGCACATGGGGCGTACTTGGACGTTCCAACATGAAAATGATCCAAAACCAAGTCGACCTGTCATTGGCTACAGCAGAACAAAGTGAAGGTTGTGGAGTGGCCATCTCAGTCCCCTGACTTCAATAGCATTGAGCCACTCTGGGGAGATCTCAAGCACGCAGGTCATGCAAGACAGCCCAGGAATTTACAGGAACTGGAGGCTTTTTGCCAAGAAGAATGGGCAGCTTTACCATCTGAGAAAATAAAGAGCCTCATCCACAACTACCACAAAAGACTTCAAGGTGTTATTGATGTTAGAGGGGGCAATACACGGTATTAAGAACTGGGGTGTGTGAACTTTTGATCAGGGTCATTTGGATGTTTTTGGTTGTCATTATAATTTAAAAAGAGAAAACACAGTAGTCTGGCAATAAATGGCTTCACCCAACCACTAACCATGAGTGGAAAAAAAAGTTTGTGTGTTCTCATTGATATTCTCTGAAAAAAGGCCAAAAAAGCTAAATTTCTGTCGGAGTATGTAAACTTTTGAGCACAACTGTAAAGGTTTAAAAAATAAGTTTTTCTGTGTTGTTTTTATTTTTACTCCATTCATGTTTTACACTAAATAAGTTAAATTATTTATGCATGTTAGACGGGTTGTGTGGATAGCTAATATGTGTGTGTGTGGGGGGGGGTTTCTGTACGATGCACTACATTTTCTTTTCTAACAGCTGCCTTACAGCACAGACAGTCCGAGAGCTATTCTGATGTAAAGGCTTCCCTAGGCCAAGCACTGGGCACTGGAAACCTAGTGATTCAATTGGAAAGGATGTTACTATTGATCATACAGCGACAATCAAAGGGTTAAAGAAAGAAGATCAAAGAAAGTTGCCATACTCAGAGGCTGTTCTAAGAAAAGAGTTGTTACTCAAAGCTCCGTTCCTACTGCAGTTGCAGTGTTGGAAACCAGAACATCCACCCTCCCCTCACCCGCCAAGAATGCAATGTCAAAAAAGGTCGACAGAGGACCTGCACTGCTCTATCAAAAGCCAGCAGAGGTTCATTAAGGGGTTAATTCCTGTAACTTATGCTTTACTCTAGCATATCATTCTATAAATATTAGGGTGAGTCAATATTTATCCCAAGTGCAGTCTCATTCATGTTTCTGTTTGCAGCAGTCATTTTTGTACATCGCTAGGTGTTGCGAGGTCTGTTCCAATGTCACATCCGACATGTTAAATCATGGTCGTTCCACTTTCTGTTTGCACAAAAGAAGAGCAACATTCGGTAATTTTTGGGGTCAATTTGTTTTGCAGCTAAAATCCAATGAAAACTTTATGCTCGATGCATGAAGTTTTTTGCTGCTACATAGTGTCAAGGAATTCATAAAAAAATAGTCACATAAGTGGAAGCTTGTAATTCGTAGCAAACGCTGAAAGGCCATGCTTTGTTCCATGACAAGGATTGTCCACATCCTGCTGAAACCCTTCATAAATTAAATTTTGAGGTATTGGCTCACCTTTTGTATGTCTCCCCACTTTAAACTGTTACCTGTATGGTCCATTCAAGGATACAATAGGGGGTCATTGATCGACCTTGGATCAAAAACTGAAGAAACTGGTGCATATGTTTTTTTTCCTGAGGGCATGAAGCAGCTTAGACATCGATGAAAGAAATGCACTGAAAAGCAGAGAGACTGCTCAAAAATGATGTTATAAATTTTCCATTTTTACTGAAATAAAGTTTCCAGTTGTACTGCAGATAACCGTTGACTCGCCTGTGTATATGTGTATGTATGTACGTACACACACATATATATATATATATATATATATATTTATTATAGATAGATAGATATTATATATATGGATTTTGTCCATCTTAAAAGAATATCTGGCAAGGATTATCATTACTTGTTTATAAGGATACATTTCTTGGGTGTCTTTTTTGAATGCAAAAATACATAGTTACATAGTTAATATGGTTAAAAAAAATATGTTCACCAAGTTCAACCAACTACCCCCAAGTCCAACACAGGAGAGCCATAATTTAATACAAAAAAAGAGCAGCACATCCAAGGACACTTGTTTCCAACTCACCAGCTGTTGAAAACTACAAACCCCCAAGCTCCCTGTTGAATCACTATCAGATTTTTAAGAGCTTGTAGCAAGATGTGGACAGAACTGCACTTCTTGATTTAGCTGCAAGTGTGGTCAGGGCAAAGTTCTGCTCTTTAGTACCTCACACATATTTTTTGTTGCTCGATTGGTTGATGGTATATTTCTTTGTACTGTTCATTATTTGAGAGTTACATCTATACGCATGTATGTTATACTGTATATATGAAATGAAAACGCTGATGTTTATTTTCTCTGTCCGCCCAAACTCCTGTGCGTAACCCGTTCGTGTTTTGGCTGCGATCTCCTCTAGTAACTGAAGTGTAACTAACGATTAGCTGCTTATTTAGTCAGGCAGCCTTCCATGGAGGAATGTTAGAGGCTGCCTCTGAATCAAAGGCTCGGTGACTACATTACTGGGTTATGTCAAGTGGAATCGCTGTCATTTTCTACGTCCATGTCTGACTTCATTACAAGTGTCAATGCTTTAAGATACTGCAATCAAAGGATTCAATGTTGACATTTAAAATAGCAGGGCTTCTGAGAACTGCCTGTAATCAAGCATCTGATCCGCCTTGGCATCAGAGCCCAGGTCAAGGTTTTTTCCTTAGGATTCCTGGAAGCAGCTGTATGCCTCATACCTGGACCCCACAACCCTAGGACAAGATTTATAGTATAATATTATTTGTAGAAAGATTTTTTTTTTTATAAGTTTCTGTTCAGTAACAAAGTCTCATTCAACTAAGTCAATAGCTAGAATGAGAATACCTTGTAAACAACAGATATCAAATTGATATGATGTAATAGCCTTAGGCCAACGTCCAGTAAATGGTGATAAATGCGTAGGAGCTACAACTGATCCTTTCTGGGTGGATTTTAACCAGATTGTGAAAAGAATTTCCTAGCAAACCTGTTCCCCACTAGATCCTGTGTCTCAGGAGATGTTCGTTCACAATGCCATGTCTGTCAATGCAGATCACCTCTCCCGACATGTCTCTTTTATAAAATATTTGTAATCCCCATAAAACATCCAGGTTGGAAAATCTATGACTTAGAACTGTGTTCTGTTCCTCTGTTCTCCATCCTGGAAATGCATAACTAAATCAACCATTCCCCTAGTCAAAAAGTTGAATCATTCCACCAGTGCCAGTGTCAGATGCATTTTGTCAGTACTCTTACTTTTATACATTTCTATGGGGAATAACAGAGAAATAACACTGAGATCTAAGTAAATATACAGCAGAATTATTTAATGGGAAATCCAAGCACTTATGTCGGACCCGGCAGGTACTTTAAAGAGGTTTTACCACAATAGAAAATAATGGCATATCTTGGGAACGGACCCCTGAAAGACACAGCGCAGACTGAAGAGCTGGCCATGCCTGTGCAGTTACTATCCACTGTGTTCTATGGGAGTTCTTAGTACAGCTAAGCGGTGTGTTGGGGTCTGCTCGGAACTTCCATAGATCGGAAAGGAGAGCCATGCGCAAGCGCAGCCAGCTCTCCAGTCTGCCCGGAACCCATTCCGGGGGGTTGGCACGGGTCCCAGAGGTGGCGATATGCCATAATTTTCTATTATGGTAAAACCACTTTAAATCAAGCTAGGTTCATAGATTTGTTTATAATGGATCCTGAGCAGTATAATCATGGACATAGAAAATAAAAAATAAGACCCCTTCAATTATTAGATCTCCAAGATTTGCCCTTTAATTATTAGAGCCCTAAGATTTGCTTTTAGGATCTTGGCAGAAAAGTCTCTCTTGATAAACTGTCAAGCCTTGTATGGTTTAGTTTGCAAGAGTGATCATAAATCTTGTTAAATGAAACTGGTATACCCACATAACCTCAAATACTTGCTTTCCTTTACTCCCTTATGACTGCATTAATGTAAATTAAATGCTGGAAAATTTGTGAACCCTTCAAATTTGTCTTTATTTCTGCATAAAATCAGCCTGAAACAGATTTCACCCAATTCCTGAAAGTAGATACAATGGAACCAAATCAATGATTTGAAAAAGATAATGTGATCATTTAGGGTATTTGAGGAAAATTATTTAATATCTCATTTCTGTGAGTGGAAGTATGTGAACCTTTCTTTTAAATATCTGGTATGAGCTCCTTGTACAGCAATATCTGCATCTAAATGTTTCCGGTAACTGTTGATTAGTCCTACACATCGACTTGGAGGAATTTTATCCCATTGGTCCTGTACAAAACAGTTTCAGCTCTGTTCTGTTGGTCGGTTTCTTCCCATGAACTGCTTTCTATAGATCCATCCACAACCTTTCAGACATTCAACATTACAGCCAAGACTTCGGCTTTTTTCTTCTTTAACCATTTGTTTGCAGGATTATTTGTGCGCTTCCGGTTGTTGTCTTGCTGCATGACTCACTTTCTTTTGAGATTCAGCTCAGGAACAGTTGTCCTGACACTTTCAGGACTGGTATATTTAAGAACCTCATCAATGATGCTCGGCCTTCCTGGCCCAGATGTAGTGAAACAGGCCCAAACCATGATACTGCCGCCGCTGTGCACCAGAGATGGTTTGAGTCATACAAAACGTTTCTCATTTAAACCATAGGGCTCTATTTTGGTCTCATTTGTCCACAAAACTTTCTTCCAATGAGCTTCTAGGTGATCTTATGCACACTGTGGATGTTCAGCAATGTTCTTTTGAAGAGTAGCAGCTTTCTCCTCGCAGTCCTGCAATGCACAGCATTGTTGTTGAATGTTATCCTAAGAGAGAACTCATGAACATTAATATGCTAGAGAGGCCTTTTGTCACTTCATGACCTCATGGACTATTATACGCCTTTCTCTTAGTGTGATCATTGTTGGTCGACCACTCCTGAGGAGGGCAATACTGGTATTGAATTTCCTCTATTTGTAGAGAGTATGTCTGACTGTGGATTGGTGGAGTCCAAACTTCTTAGAGATGGTTTTGTAATCTTTTCCAACCGATTCTGCATCATCAAATCTTCTTTTAAATTCCTTATAAATCTCCTTTGTTTGTGCCTTGATAAAACTCCATAGACTTGTGTTATGAAGATGAACTGAAACATACTCATAGTAGAAAAACGTGGTTAGGGTCAGCACTGAAGTCCCATTAGGATGTAGATCAGGAGATAATGCAACAGACCATCCAAAGTGGGGTAGCCAAACCCGCTATATCAAATCCCAGGAAAAAATAGTTATCTGCTATTCCTAAAGCTTTACATACTTTTGCCACTCACAAATATTTCATATTAGATCCTTTTCCAATTCCAATACTCTTGACTCATTTGTTTGATTTTGCTTCTTGTACTTATTATTATTTTTTTTAGAGTGCCATTAATTCCCGCGCGTCATTCGGGGGGTTTCGGCATAATATAAGCAAAACAAAACACTAAGTAACACTTTTTGATATGGAAAAAAGTGAGAGGCCCCCCCCCCTGCCTCGAGAGCAAAAAATCTACAATGAAAAGGGGGGGACAGAAGGTGGGGGACAGAGATGGTGATTATGGGGTAATGGCAGCCGGTTATTGTAGGTTATAGGCTGTCTAAAAGGGGGGTTTTCAGGTTCATTTTAAACTGTAAAAAGGGGGCGGGGGGGTCTGATGTGTATGGTAACGGCCTAAATTGGGGGATGATAGGGAAGCTTGTAGAAACTTTGGGGGAGGCGGACAAAAGATCAGCATGTGGAAAACAAATGTAGGTTGGGTCAAATTTGTGGGAGAAATGAGAAAAAATTCTAAAGGTTCAAAAATTTAAAAACACCACTGTATACGGTTTTTCTTTCCTTAAAAAAAAACTATGGCTCTCCTAAAAAGTTACTTTTTTTTGTTCCCCGTAAATAACTTTTTAGGCCTTCCTTTAAAACTGGGTTGTGTTTCCTCCGTTATCTTTTTGAAATATATTACAGATCTTCGATGGTGATAAAATTTCCCGTTTTTTAAAAAGGTCGGGGGGGCTCCCACCAAAAAGTATTTGACCGTCAACTGTCAGGGACACCTCCATTGTTAAACACCCATGACAATTCGTAAAAAAGACTCTTTGAAGGAATAAACATGGAGTTACAAGAGAAGATGCTGCAGAATTATTCTTTTAATGGGAAAAGACATTTCGGAAAAAAACCCCCAGGTTTTAGGCACCAATACTATTTACGAGGGCCCTACGTGAGTAATTTTTAAAGAAAAACCCCCCAGTTTAATAATCCTGTTTTGTACACGTTCTTCTGTACGGGCTGTGCCCCCATTCTGGGCCCCAAAAAAAATTTAGTAAAAACCCCTTTTATAGAGTAGAACAAGCTACCCAAAATTTTTGGGGGCGTCGCACCAATTAGTAGAAATGACAATTTTTGATTCTTTGGCCAAAACTTTTGGGGCAGAAAAGTTAGAAAAAACCCGAACAAGTTAAATTGGGGGCCCGAGCCAGTTTTAAATTTGCACGGAATACTCTGTAGTATGACCTGCAGAAGAAAAGGTCATTAAATTTGGCGCAAGTCTATACATCAAAGGGGATGTATCGCTTCTTTAGTTCGGATGATTCATACGCTCTCAGCTTCTCAACCCTAAAATGCAGGGGGTTTCTTTTCCCCCCCCAGTGGGTGACATTTTACCCCCCCTTTACTGTCAGCGGTCCAAGACCCCCTCCGAGTCCACATGTCACTGTGTCTCTCCCCGCAGCTTATTTTGTAAAAGCGTATACATACCACAGCTGCATTCAAACTAGATTGCAGATGAACCAGCTTTCATGAACGGGCACAATCCCCTTTTAATGTGGAGAGGCAGGGATCGAAAAAACAAATTTTTGCTGTTTTTGTTTTAAAGCCCCGGCGTGTTTTTCTTTTTCTTTGGCTGTGCAAGTGAAAAGTGCCGGTCCCTTTCTTTGAGTGAAAGGCAGGAAAGCAAGCCGGGGAGACGGGCCGACCGGGGGCGAACAAAAGTAAAAAAGCTTCAGCTAGGAAAAACAAAAAAGGAGGGACCGACCAGCACTAGGGTCAGTGAAAAAAGAAGATAAGGGATTGTGATTTCAAGAGCTTTGCTAATTACATTAATTGCAAAAAATTGTTGTTTTATGTCCCCCTTTTTTCGAAAACCATTTAATGAAATGATCAACCCCTTTAAAAAACCTGTCCATATTTTTTTTCCCCCCTGGGGAGGACAGAACAAGGGGAGTAAGACCCCGCTGTTTCCAGCGCGGTCCCTTATTTCGTAAAAGCTGGTTTTCAGCCAGAAGAGTCATTCGAAAAGTCATTCAAGGAGTCAGTTTTTTTTTTAAACCCGCCCCTCTGAGGCCCCGCCCCCATTCAACGAAAACCTTTTACTTTTAATAATTTAAAAACATGGAAAAAGGGTCAGTGGCGGGGCACCCTTTTGTGGGTGGGCAAACACCTGCTCATGAATAAGATTTGAATGGTAAATACTCTAAAACTTTAGCATCTTACAGAATAAGGGACACAGCACTGGGAACAGCAGGTCTGACACTAACTTGTGCTGGTCTATCAGCACCAGAATTCGTACATGTCGCCCTCTATGTTTTTCCATTAATGTCTATTTTTACCTATGTGATTTATTGTCCTGTAATTAACAAAATATACATCAAAATATTTATGTTAAGAACACACTGCTATATGGATGAGTTTGCAATTACTGCAAAAGAAGTGAGCCTAACAATGGGATCCTGTACATAATATGTGCAATATATGATCCAACTGCCTAGTGATGACATAAATACACAACACCCTTTAGACCCCTAAAAAAGTCTTAGCATTAAGCAAATACATATATATAGGTTACTTAAAAAAAAAAATTGGGGATAATTTTACTAGATATGAGAAGTGGTGCTGTGAAACTTGCCATAGATACCAAGTAGGAAAAATCTTATGGAAATGCTAAACAAATATGGTACAGTGCAGTCCTATGCAGGCAGAATACACCCACAGCTACAATGTGACTTGTCGGAACAAGCTAGAGTCACTTTGCTCAGATTTAATGTGAGGTATTGGAGATGTAAATGCATTTCTGTACCTACGGTTAATGAGATAGAAATTTTCCTCGGAATTCTACAATAACCTCTCTTCTAATTGAGTGACTGTGAAGACAATGTGATAAGGAGGGTTTTGGGTGTATAAACAAAATACTGAAAATTTCTGCTTCACTGAACGAGTGACTGTTGGTGTGACTAGCAAGAAGCATTAGAAAACAAGACCCTGCAATCATGGTGGTGGTAGCGTTATGGTCTGGGAAATGTTTACATGACATTCCATGTAGAAGGCACTCTTAACCGACTTTGGTATGAATCTATTCTTGCATATCAAATACTCCCATACATGTTGCCTTCCCAGGGGCAGATGGGATCTTCCAGCAAGACAATGCAATATGTCACATGGCTAGAAATGTCCGAAACTGGTTGGAAGAGCATGGCTTCCAAGTACAACCCTGGCGCTCTAATTCCTCAGACTAGAACTCAATTGAGCATCTGTGGGACCCCTTTGATGTTTGTGTTAAGGATCCTCACTCACACACCCTCCAGCAGCTGTGGGATGCACTCACCAGATACCTGAGACAACCTACCAGGACCTTATTAAGTCACTCCCAGCCAGTCTAGCTGCTGTCCATGCCACACACAGCAGTTACTCTGGATATTAGACGGTGGTCATAATAATGTGACTCAACTGGGTAGATCTGATGCTGCAGAAATACAAGGTCATACCTACTGGATGACGTGGCTACATAACAAAATCTCATAACCGCTGCTTCTTGTTGACACCACTGAAGGGGTACTTACTAACTGGGGTCACTGTAGAATGTAGATATAGACAGCCCCCGAGACGAGCGGATAATGGGACCCTAGAGAAGTGCGATTTTCTAACAGCCCAAGTTATAGCTTTCTTTTAGAATCATGTATTCCTTACATGTAATACAATTTACTTATTGCCTCTGTAGTAATGTTCTCACTAAATAAGTATGGCCGTCTATTTTTGGAAGTTCTTCTCTTACCATCCATACATGTTCAGCATGGCTCCAAATACCCCAGCCAGCCTTCCAGGATTTATGAAGTCAATCTAAGCCTGTCTGGCTGCTACCTGTGCTGTACAAGGCGGTTACTCTGGATACAAGGTAGTGGTCATAATAATGTGAATCAACTGTGTATACGAGTGGTGGTGAAATAAAACAATAAACCTACTCATTGGTCCTCATTAATATTGGTTATTCGTATATGTGCTGCTATATTGGTTATGCTCATTGTTACCTCTTTCCTCAAACTGTCTAAGTGCCTTATTGCCCCTGGCAGAGCCGATGTGGGGTAATATAGGGGTATGCAAAGTAACAGTGTGCTGTATATGAGACTTGGAATGCACCATATGAAAAGCATATTTTAGCTCCAGTCTGCACAACTTTAGGTCTTAAAAGCTGATATAAACCAGATTTTGCAATAACACTACAGCCATTTATAATTCCTGGATTAGGATAAAATCTGGATTAAAACCAACCACACGGATCAGGAGGAGAGCTTCACATATGCTGCATTCCATGCTAAACTCATAACTGTGATATTACTGACACATTGCTCAGGTAAGTCCAGCATACACTCCACATGTAGGTTTACCTTTGGCAGCTGAGTTATTTTGGGAAGACACAGACTGTCTCCTTTGTGTGAGGAACACCCCGGGGGCCATGGGCTGAGACCCTCTGTTTACTTGGGCTACACCAAACGTGCTGACACCGGCCGTGTACTCGTGGTCTGTTAGACTAGTGTCCAGAGATTCCAGCTTTGTGGCTTCAGGAGAACTGCTTTCCTGACAAAGTATATTTGTGTTGTTAGGTGAAAGCTTCTTTTTTGTATTCTTTTTCTTCTTGACTTTTTTTTCCTCCTTCAAGGAAGCAAATCGTTATCATGAAGCTGCTTTCAAATATGGATTGAATCTAACAGGTGAGCAGAAATTTAGAAAAGAAACATCCACAGAAGGTGATGCTAGAAAGCCTGCGTCTGCCTCTTGTAAATGAGTATGTTAAGGTAATAGTGGTGTGGGAAATTTGAATTTTTTTTTGTGTGGCTTTTTTATTGAAATTTTAAATTTTTTTATTTAAAGGGGCTGTTTCAATAGAGACTTTATGGCCATATATACAATTGTCTTATACTGTCTATTATGAACACAGTGTAATATTACTTGCAATGACTACTGTAATTTTTAAGGAAAAAAGATTGCAGCACTCCCAATTGGGGAAAAAAGGAAAAAGTGTAATTTAGTCCAACATGCCTAAAGAAACGATATTCCAGCTCTCACTGAGGCTCAACGAGTGCCGGAGAATAACACATTTTCATTTTTTCTCAGTTGGGAGTGCTGTGATGTTTTTTGGTTGCATATCGTTTGGGACCTGTGACCAATGTCTGTATATATATTTTGGAAGTGCTGCCTATTTTAATTTTTGGATACTGTATTTTTAGGTACAATTTTTATTTTCCTGTGTTCCTGTAGTTTCAGGTCCTAAATTGATTTAAAGGCATATGTACCTCTCTCCGATATCTCCTTGAAAATAAAGGAAAGTTGGTATAACTACAGCTTTAGGATTCTACTGATGGGATTTTCTCATGTGCCTGAATGAAATCATTAATTCCTAACAACAGACAACCACATTGTGGTTTACATTCTCCTTATTGTACAACCATTTAATGTAGACCAAGTTGTGTGTTTCTGATAAATGGACATCTCCATAAGGTACGGTCAGACATAATGGTATTTTGCTGTTAAGACAGCAAAGAAAACACAGGGAGCTAGTTTGCCTGCCTCTATAATGTGACCTGTTCTCACCTATTTACGTACATCCCAGATGGTTCTGCCTTCTTTCATTCGGCCAAAATGCATTGTACACCTCATCTGCACTGAGAACAGACTTCTGCAAAGAGAAAGCGGAGTAACAGAAGACCTAGCTCTTCCACTAACACCATCCTGGAAGGTAAAATCTATGGCTTCCATTGTGGTCCAATGGATAACAGCATTGGAATGAAACCGTAAATCTAATGGATACAATGCAATGCAGCCACAAAGACAAATTAGACTACCCAAAGCACTGACAGGTTTTAAACGGCCTTTGATGCCACAGTGATTCTTCTAACTGGGCCTACATTTGTGTGTAGTATCCTAAAATATATAGAGTAGAGAAATATATAGGCCCATTAGCTATAATTATTAGCACTATATAAGGGAAATCGTCAAGAAGATTCCAAACTTTCTAAGTGTTCTGACTCCATGAATATCCCTTTTTTACTCAGAGTAAAGTGAAGGCTGATCCCGTAATTACCATATGGACAAAAGCTTGCTAAAGGGTCCAGCTCTAAACATTTGTAAGGTGCAGTGCTGTACGTGTCAACTAGAAAGGGCATACAAAACTCAACTTGGCAGCATTCTATGTTTTACTATAGGGCCGCATGCTTACTCTGGCTGTGCCCATTATTTATCTTCTGCAGGTTTTTTTCTTTATACCTGTATTGTGACACTGTGCATGAATTATAACTGTATATAAAAACATTTTTCCCCTGTGCTGTGAGATCATTGCTCACATTCATCTAGCGCTGTGACATCCCTTTCTGCATCACCCCTGTACTGTGACATCACTGCTACTAAAAACCCTGTGCTGTAACGGCATTGATATTTTTTATATTGCGACCTCACTGTATGTATTATTTCTGTGCTGTGGTATCACTGTTTGCATGCTTCCTGTGCTGTGGTATCACTGTTTGCATGCTTCCTGTGCTGTGGCATCACTGTTTGCATGCTTCCTGTGCATGTATTTTACAGCACTATAAAATACTTCTATGCTGTGACATTCCTGTTCCTCATTTGCTGCATCACTGTGCAGTAAAATTGTGCACTAGGGAAGCCATGGTCATGGTAAAATGCAGCCCCATTTCAAGTTTGTGTACAGGGTCTCAACGTTGCCTGTTTATCCACCTCATCTTCAGAAGTAATTACCATAGACATCAGTATTTTTTTTGTTGTTCCAACAACTCAAACATATGCATGAAATAAACCAGGATTTATCTTCGTTGAACTGCAGACTTCCAATAACACTCAATATTTGTTAGACTTTCCAGTATTATGCTCTATATACTTCTTTATAATATACTTATTGTAGGTCTGCTAGTTACTAAAGGCTTTATTAACCTCCTGCTGCAGAAAACCTCAAAATGACCTCCAAGAAGGCAATTCAACTAAACTGCATGTTTTAGCATTGTCCGCACTACTGTGTTCTGAAGGAGCCAATTATTCCATTTTATTATTCATAACTTGTATATGTTGCAAAACACCTTGCCTGTTAATGCTTCTGTTATTAGCTAAAAGTTTAACAAAATGTAAACTTTAAGACTTTAAGGGATTTTCTGTTAAGTATATAAAGCAATCAAAAAGTAAAAATTTGCAAACATTTTACAAGCACTAATTGCAGGAATTGCACGAATGTAATGCCAGTATTTCACATATTCTAACAGATATAAAGCGCTATTTATTGCTATACAGGAAGGAATAATGGGGCACAGACTTGGGATTCCTATAAACAATAATTATATGGGCATGTACAATTTATTTAAAACTACTAAAAATGATGGTACCTAATATTTAGAGTGTATTCACTATCAAAAAGTGAATTCAAAAGGATAAAATTAGTCCTACTAGTACGGTAATTATTAAAGTGTTGTGTAAATGAAGTTTGTGTAAATTAAAATTTTGATGGTTTGAACTATTTTTTATTGTAAAAGAAAAGCAAAAAGTCAAAGTAAACAGAGCAAAGAAAGCAATTTACGTGCACACAAAAGCATAACTATAACACAATAATGCAGATGGAGTACTTCAGTGTATAGGCTGACTGACTAAAAAAAATCAACATAAAAGAATAAAAAATTATGGAGTAAGGCAGTATACAGTGGGGAAGAAAAGTATTTAGTCAGCCAGAAATTGTGAAAATTCTCCCACTTAAAAAGATGAGAGAGACCTGTAATTGACATCATAGGTAGACCTCAACTATGAGAGACAAAATGAGAAAACTAATCAAGAAAATAACATTGTCCGATTTGGAAAGAATTTATTTGCAAATTATGGTGGAAAATAAGCATTTGGTCAGCTACAAAAAAAGCAAGATTTCTGGCTCTCACAGGCCTGTAACTTCTTCTTTAACCCCTTAAGGACCAGGCGTTTTTTTTTGGTGACACGTTAGTTTTTCCCTCCTCGCCTTCCCCGAGCCATAACTTTTTTTTTTTTCCACCTACATGACAACATGAGGGTTTTATTTTGCGGGGGCACAAGATTGTACTTTCTTAAAGGTGTTTTTTCACTATACTATAGAATATTATGGTAAAACCGCCAAAAAAATTCCAAGTGGGGGGAAAAATTTGTGAAAATTTTTTTATTTTCGCCATGTTTGCAGGGGTTTTGCTTTTACGGCGTTCAATCTTCGGGTAAATATAATGTGTTATCTGTATTCAAACGGGTTGTTACTCATCCGGGGCAATACCAAACATGTAGGGTTTTCCCGTTATGTTTTGATACCGTTAAAAAAAATTCCAAAGATTTTCTATTTTTGAAATTTGCGCCACGGCACCTTTTTGTGCGACCAAATAACTGTTTTTTTTACTTACAACCCTACGGACGTCAGGTGAGGGCGGCATTTTTTTGCGGGCTGAAGTGTACTTTTTATCGCTAGCAGTCTGGAATGCTTTGAAAACTTTTTTGATATTTTTTTCCATTTTTTGGTGACGTAAAATGACCAAAAAAAACTCAATTTTGGCGTTTGTAATTTTTTTTCTTATACGGTGTTCAGCGTACGGGATAAATGATGTTATATTTTTAAAGATCTGACTTTTTCGGCCGTGGCGATACCAAATATGTGTAACTTTTTTTTATTATTTTAATGATTTTATTTTGTAAAATGGGGGATAGGGGTGGGTGATTTGAACTTTTAAATTTTTTTTTTTGTACTTAAAACTTTTTTTTTTTTTTTTTACGAAACAATTGAGGCCACCTAATGGTACTTGACCACTAGGTGGCGCGAGGTTAATAAACCTAATGCATTGCATAGGCAATGCATTAGGGGTGTACAAAGATGGCGGTTTCCCCACTTCCTGTCTGCGGACGGAATGGGGCAAACCGGCCAGGGTAAGTGACGGGAGCCTTCACAGGGCCCCCACGACCATGCCCGGTCATCGGATCGGCGCAGCAAGCTGAGCTGATGCCGGACCGTAACGATCGGTGTCGCCCGGACACCGATTCGGCGTTTTATTGACGTCCCCCGCCATCCTTTTCCCCGGGTGTCTGATGGGTTTTTTAACAGTGCCGCGGGGGGAGCCACCCGCCTGCGCTGTTACTGCCGGGGTTAGCGGCGATTTGCCGCTAAAAACCCGGCGGCTGTGCGGGGGGTGGGGAATGATCCCCCTGCAAAGCCCCTTAGCGGCCCTGGGACGTACTCATACGCCCAAGGTCGTTAAGGGGTTAAGAGGCTCCTCTGTCCTCCACTCATTACCTGTAGTAATGGCACCTGTTTGAACTTGTATAAAAGACACTTGTCTACAACCTCAAAAGTCACACTCCAAACTCCACTATGATGAAGACCAAAGAGCTGTTGAAGGACACCAGAAACAAAATTGCAGCCCTGCACCGGACTGTGAAGACTGAATTTGCAATAGGCAAGCAGCTTGGTGTGAAGAAATCAACTGTGGGAGCAATAATTAGAAAATGGAAGACTTACAAGACCATGATAATCTCCCCGATCTGAGGCCCCGAAAGATCTACCGTGGTGTCAAAATTTCACAAGACGGGGGGGCCTAGGAATGACCTGCAAGAGCGGGACCAACTTAAAACAAAGGCTTCCATCAGAAACACCTATGCTGAAAGGGTTCAGAACTGCAGTGCAGAGGGGCCCCCCTGCTTAAGGTACATGTCCGGGGCCCCGTTGAAGTTTCTATAGGCATTTGGATGACCCAGAAGAGTTTGTGAAAGTCTTTTGTCAGATAAACTAAAGTGAACTTTTTGGTAGAAAAAACAAACTTTTTGTGTTTGGGGGGTGAGAGTGCGGGTTGCTCCAAAGAACCCCAAACCCTACTGTGAATGCATGGGGGTGGAACTCATGTTTTGGGGGCTGTTTCTTACAAAGGGCCAGGAGGACTGCCCGTTAATGAAAAAAAGAATGGGGCCATGTATTGTGGATTTTGAGTGCAAACCTTTTCCCATCCCCAAGGGATTGAAGATGAAATTGGTGGGTTTTTCGAATGCAATGATCCCAAAACACCCCCAAGGGCAACGAAGGAGTGGCATCGTAACAAGCATTTCAATGTCCTGGAGTGGCTAGCCAGTCTCCAGATCTCAACCCCATAGAAAACCTTTGGAGGGAGTTGAAAGTCTGTGTTGCCAGCGACACCCCCAAAAAACCATCACTGCTCTAGAGGAGATTACATTGGAGGAATGGGCCAAATACCGCAACATTTGTGTGCCAAGTTGAAAAGGGACTTACAGAAAAACGTTTTGACCTCTGTCATTGCCAACAAAGGATATATAACAAATTTATTGAGATGAACTTTTGTTATTGACCAAATACTTATTTTCCATCATAATTTGCAAATAAATTCTTTCCAAATCAGATAATGTGATTTTCAGGATTTGTTTTCTCATTTTGTCTCTCATAATTGAGGTCGACCTATGATGTCAATAACAGGCCTCATCTTTTTAAGTGGGCGAACTTGCACAATTGGTGGCTGACTAAATACTTTTTTCCCCCACTGTATCTTCCCCTGACAAGCTACTGTACGGTTTAAAATGTATGTATTTTTTTGTTATGTTATGCTGATTTATTTTTTAAGAAGCAGTTATCCCATATAGTGGGAGTAGACATTTCTAAAATGTAAAAGTTTCCCCATTTCTGACATATATTACATGCCAATCAGCTATATTAGTGCTCCTCAAACTGGGAGGTGCCCACCAGTTGTTGGCTGTGGTCTATACAGGAGTGAGCCCAATAGCAAAGAACAAATGGGGCCCCAATTATGGTGACAGGTATTGCTATAAAAGACGCTCATCTCCTGCCATTTTTATGACTTTTGAGTCAGTTCCCCCACCCCATGTTAGCTAAATATGCAATTCCTCTAAAGAGTGGAGTCCTGAACTTCGATTTATCACATAATAGCAAAGAGAATGGCTAAGGCTGGCCACCCATCTTCCAAGGACCCCTTAAGCAGTCACATAAGCTGCCTCTATTGTATGTATACCTTGATAGTTGATGGGGAGCAGCAGGATCGTCTGTATTGACAATCCTCATATGGTGCACAGCCACAGGCCTTTTTTTTGTTGCAATGATCTCCAATTTAGAAATAAAACCCACGATTTTCTGGCTATTTAGACCAAGCAGAAGAAGGCTGAGAAGCCCTGAGATTTATCTTAAGTGTTAAAAGGATGGGAACCACACTGACCTTGAGAACACCAGGGTCCTGGTTCCCATTTTCACTGGAGTTGTGCCCTTTCATGCATAGAAGTCAGTAGAAGGTTTCAATGGACAATGGTCAATGTTGTCCTTCAGATCGAAGAGCTGTGACTGACATGCCATATATATCAAATGTGGGAAAACCCTTTTCATTACTATTCTAAGAAAACCTTAAAGTTGTGTTTTAATTTTTTTATTTTTAGAAAAAAATCAGAACATGAGCAGATGCAAAATAAAAGCTGGTCACTTACATGCAAAAATATCTGGGTGAAATGTTATTCACTTCAATAATCTTTAACTTCACTTTGGTTTGCAAATTTTTCTTAAAATTTAGCAAAAAGTTATATTCCAAATTATTGAAGTAAACTATGCTTTGGGCAAATCTAAATTTTTTTATTCCACTTAGCTTTACTTCTAATGTGTCTATATGTATATAAAAGATTATATATATATATATATATATATATATATATATATATATATATATATATATATATTTATATATATATATTTATATATATACACGTATATTAGATGTTGGGTGTAATCTGTGGGGTTTCCCTACTACAGCAGCCATTTCAAAAAGTGGCATCACACAAACGTCCAGGCTGGGTAAGAGAGACTGTTACATTGTCTCACCTGCTGGGATAACTTGGCTGCAGCAGCTGCAAGTCCCGTTTCAATAGAGGCAACTCTCGTACCTTCACGGATAGGTCTGTCTTGCCGCGGAATGGAGGGGCCAACTCTTGCTAAATAATAAACATTTAATAAGGAACCGGCATGAATATGATAACATGCGTGGACCTTACAAAGTCATTCAATTCACAAGACCATCTCTGAGGATAAAAGTCAACCCCTTGTTAGAAATGGAGTGTTGCATAGTAAAAACGTTATGGTTTCTCATTGAAGGGAACGAGCTGGTAGAAGAAAACTTATTTTAGACAGTGCTAAATTGGATAAAAGTAAGCAAATTATCTCTTCTTCAGGAGAAAAAAATATTTGCCAAACCAGTTTTCTCCAAAGGCAGGAGGTACCCACCAGTAGACAGCTGTTTTGGTGTTCTTGCCCGTCATCCATATAGAGCAGTGTATTTGGCAAATATGAGATCATTTTCTTCCTTCTGTAGGTATGCTAAATTACATATTTTTACCAATGAAGCACTGAATGAAAGAAGTTTTTAAAACTCATGGTACTCGTCTTTTAAAAAAATGGTTGTCCTCTTGGTACTGGAAAGGATATATCATAAGCAGTGAGTGGGATGTTTTTGGTTGCAAATAAGCAATCTATTTCAACTTTTGTAGGGCCTCTAAATATTTAAGAAAAAAATTTTTGTTAAATCTTTTTGTATTGTTTGGAAAGTGAAAAAAAATAATCCCATCGCCAAACGTTTATTAAAAAAAATTTCCCATTAAATCCTGTCTCCTATTTTTTCCAAATTTTTTCGTTGGATTTCAACCCAGAGGCCTCCGGGGTTTTGTTAACTTTTTATTTTTAAAAATCAGCAACAATTTTTGTGTAGTGTCCAAAACTGGAAAACATTTTTGGGAAAAATTTATTGTATTAATCTTTTATGGGAAGATGAAGATTTGACACTTTGCACATGTAAAAAAATCAGTGTACAGCTTCAAAAACATTGTAAATTTGGGGTGCCCTAAAATAATCAAAACACAGCCATCAGTGTCTAAAACTGGCATTTAAAAGTGGGGACAACCAATAGTGCCAATATTTTGTGTGGCCCCTTTTTGGGCCCGGTTCACACGGTTAAGCCGCGTAATTGCGGGATGGATTTCGCCCCCCCAATTTTCGCGGCTGCCCTGAAAGGGGGGCGCTGTCCGCCCGGGCCCCCTAGGACATTCAATTATTTTACGGCGCTATCCCGCGGGTAATTTTGATGCACTTTCTCCCCCCCCGGGTATTCTCCCCAGCGGGGGAAGAGACGGAATCCTAGTTCTCATGGGAACTGTGGATTACCGTAATGACTAGGACAGGGTTTCCCCGTTTGGGCGAAAAAGAGGCGAACAGTAGGCTGGAATCAGTCCCAGAAAAAAGCCGTGGAACGGGCCCCTTATTTTCCAGCACTACCTTAACTCTCTTTGGGATGGGTACTGAGCTTCAAGGTTGCAGCCAAAGGAATCCCCTTCCTTCCTCCTGACGAATCAAGAGTGATGGATACTAGGACCCTTTCGCTCCTCCACCTCTCGTTTAGGATGCCCCAAGATGCTCAAAAGGGTTTGGTTGGAGGGGAATGCTTGGCCCGCCCCCGCACCCCTTTTTTAGTAAACCGGTTATCTTGAATTGTGGTTTTTCATGGGTCGTTATCATGTTGGAATACTGTCCAGCGGCCCAGTTTCCGAAGGGAGAGATCATGCTCTGCTTCAGAATGTCACAATACATGTTGGCATTCATAGTTCCCTCAGTGAACTTCAGTCAACTTTGGTAGCAGTTTTGTAGCCCCGAAAAAAAGAACTTTATTTTTAGGCAAGTTTTTACGAAAGATGTTGCACTCCTTGGTTTAGGAAGTAGTACCGAGGTGCATGCAGAGGGATAGCCAGTCCCATGTGCAATAACATCAAAAAACAAATCTACAGCACACCACAGATTTATGAAGTTAAAGAGATTTGGAGTTTAATTACATGATGAAACAGACAGTTATCCAGTGATTCAAGACAGATATGTAATCAGGAGAAGCCAGACCAATTATATAAACGTTTTCGGCAGAAGCCTTCTTCAGATGCATCTGGAAATATGTAGATATGGGTGTACAGCTCCTGTCTCTTTCATCATATAAATAAACTCCGAATCTCTTTTGCATCATAAATCCGTGGTGTGCTGTAGATTTGTTATTTGACTGTAGGCAAGACACACTTGTCTCGACTGGTTTCCGCCACACACGCTTGACCCCATCTGAACCAAATAAGTTTATCTTGGTCTCATCAGATCACAGGACATGGCTTCAGTAATCCATATCCTTAGTCTGTTTGTCTTCAGCAAACTTCTTCAGGGTTTTCTTGTGCATCATCTTTATAAGAGGCTTCCTCCTTGGATGACAGACATGCAGACCAATTTCATGCAGTGTGCAGCATGTGCTCTGAGCACTGACATGATAACCTCTCACCGCTTTAAACTCTGAAGTAATGATGGCAGCATTCATATGGATATGACGCTGAGCACGTTTGGTCGACCATGGTGAGGCCTGTTCTGAGTGGAACTTGTCTTATTAAACCTCTGGTTTTGGTCACTGTGCTTCAACTTATTTTGAGGGTGTTGGAAATCTTCTTATAGCCTAGGCCACCATTATGTAGAGCAACAATTCTTTTTTTTCAAATCCTGAGAGAGTTCTTTGCCATGAGGTGCCATGTTGAATTTCTAGTGACCAATATGAGAGAGTGTGAAAGCAATAACACCAAATATAACACACCTGCTCCATATTCACACCAGAGACCTTGTAACACTAAAAAGTCACATGACACAGTGAAGGGAAAATGGCAAATGGGGAAAAAAAATTTTCATTTTCACTCATTGGCGCTCTCACTTTTGTTGCAAGTGGTTTAGACATTGATGGCTATGTGTTGTTATTTTGAGGGCACACCAAATTTGCACTATTATACAAGATGTAAACTTGCATCAAGGTGTCATATCTTCAGTGCTGTCCCATAAAAAGTTATAATGCAAGATACAAAAATGTGAGGGATGTACTCACTTTTGTGAGATACTGTATATGTAGATTTAAATTATTACCCAAGGCTACATAAAATAAGAGTAGTCATAAAAAGGGAAAATGTTTTAAATCAGGAAAAACCTAAAAAACGGGAAAAAAAAAATTTTTCCTGTAGTAGGAAAAGCCCCCTTTTCCCCCAAATATTAAAAATTTCTTCTGTTTGGGGTTGAAGTTCTGGTTATTTCCCATCTGTATTCACATTTCATGTTTCCCCAGATAAAGGGGTTGTCAGGCAGAACAAAATTTAATCTGAAATGGGGCCAGATTAGGTAAAAAGAAAGAAATAAAATAAAAAATAAAAACTATACTTACCTACCTGTCCCCTGCAAATTGCTCCTCTTTTCACTTTTTTGGTTAAATAAACCTGAAAAACAGAGGAGACTTGCGCCAATTTTTTTAAACAATTTAAATGTGACCCTAAATTTTGAAAGGCAGGCTGGAACCAAAAAGGTTAACAGGATTGATTCCCAAGAGCTATGGGGGGAAAGGCGGTTTTGGAACAATTTAGGTAATTACAACCTTTTTTTTTTTTTTAACCTGGCCTGGTCCCATTTCAGGTAATTTTGTCTCTGCCAGACAACCTAGCTAAATGAGTTGTGCCACCGATATTATTTATCAACATTTTTTGGATTATTTGGGAAATTTGCCACACCACTGAGCCCTTTCCCATGATCTTTGGAAAAACCCAAGTCCTTATAACCCCAAAGGGGACAGGGTCCCAAGGAAAAACGCTGCCACTTCCCCCATTTGTAATTTTTTAAAACGGAAAATAGCGGGATTGCTCAGCTATCCCAGCTGTACTTGACTATCTCTGCTATCGTCATAAAAAGGTTCAACTAAAACAGCAGGGGCACTTTGCAAACACTCTCTTTTTCAAGTGGAAAACCTTTGACCCTCCGTTTCCAAATGTTTGGGCCGGGGGGGTTTGGAAGGGCAAGCCCATTAACAACCCACTTATCACCTATCCGTGACCAAGTGATAAATATTATTTGGGGGCCCAAAAACCCCTTTTTAAAGGGAAATTTTTCGGCAAATAGATTTTCCTGGAAAATGTCTTTTGGAACTGGGGGGAGGCGGAGTGATGTATCTTTTTGTTGTCTTTTAAACCCCAAAACAAATGTTCCCCCTCCCCCCCCCCTTTCCCATTTGAAAATAACACAATGCATGAAAATAAAAATTTTAGTAAAATGGTATCACCCATCACAGGCTTGTCAATGTTCTTTTCCTAGAGGTTCTTTCCCAAAAAAAGGCCCCCCCCTTAGGCTATGTTCGCCTAACTTCGGGCCCTTTCCAAACCTGCCCAAATCAATGCCCCAAGTAAACAAACATGAAAAAGGAATTTTTAGAAAACACAATTTCATACAGGGGAAATCCACAAAATGTTTTCACCCAATACGGCCCTAGACAAAATAAAAAAAAATACATATTTATTAATATACAGTAAATAATTTTATTATTAAAGTATTAACAGTACAGATCGTTAGGAATGGGGAAATAGGTGAAATCCCTTGGGAAATATAAGTATAGTTACTATTTATTTAATTATAAAGTCACTTTAGGAACATGATTCATCAAAATGATACAGTGCATACCAACAAGATCCAATAGACAAATTCTTTTCAATAAAGAAATTCCCAAATAAAAAGTGTAAAAAAGAAAAAAAATGGGTCCAGAAAAAAAAAACCCAGGGACTCCCCTTTGGTTTTATAATTTTTCCTAGGGGTAAAAAAATTGCCGGGAAAAATGATACCCCATACCCCTTCCCTAAATATGTCGCCTATGTATTTGTAATTAACTATAAAATCCTTTTTTTTCAAAAAATTTTTCCGTCTTTTGGGAAATCAAATTTAGTATGCTTTTTTTGCCTTTTTGGATTAACCATTTTTCCTAAATGAATTTAAAAATTAGAAAATTTTGGGTTGCTATACTAATATTCCCCAAGAGATTTCGCCTGTCACCCCATTCCTATCTTCACAAAAAAAAATGCTTTTGTTTTTTTTTAAAAAAATTATTTAAAAAAAAAAAATTTTTTAATACTTTTAGCTAGCCTAAATTGAAAACATTTTTTTGGTAGAATTATATTTATTACGTTTTTTTGTTTTTGTTTTTTAAAAATTTTCCCCTTTTTTTAATTGGGTTTGTTAAACACTTCAAACAGAAAAAAAAATAGTAAAAAACAAATAAATAAATTTTTTTCTTTTTTTGAAAAAACCAAGGGGATCTTTACTTTGATTGTGTCCCAAAAGGGCTTCTTTTAAATGTACCCTTTAAAAAAAATGAAAATCCCCAAAGAACCACAGGTAATAATGTAAAAAAGAAAAGTAGTCCCCCTTACCCCCCCAAAATCGTGGTCATATAACAATATAAAAATTAAATTTAAATAACCTGAAATTTTGGAGGGAAAGGGAAAAATATTTCCAAAAGAGCTGTAATTGCTATAGTAATGTTCTTGCACTTAGCTCCATATCTTTCTAACATTCCCACTGCAAAAAAATCCCCAAAAGGGGGAAAATTTTTTTAACATTTTTATTCTTTTCCCCTATTGTATTTTAAAATTTTTCAGAGAAATCGTTTTATTTTAAATCCCCATTCAAGTGCCATCTCTAGAATATTTTATATTAACCCACAACCTGTTCTTTTATGTGAACGTTAATAAAGTAAATCTATCCCGTAAAAAAATCATGACCACAACTCTTCTCTCTTTTTGTAAGCATAGGTAAAGGTGCTTAATTATTGGTTTAATGTGTTTCAGGGACAATATACATAAAAAAAATTATTATTCCTCCCAAACCCTGGCCCAAGACGTGCGGGTTTTTCCTTTCCTGGGTTTTCCCCTAAAAAAAACAACCTCATAAAGGTTTGGAAAGCGAGGCTAAGCAGGTGGTAAAAACTTGAGGGGGCCCCTCCACCTTTAAAAAAAGGCAGCTGTGGGGGGTTTTCCCCATTTTTTTTTCTTTTAAATGTAGTTTTCTTTTAAACCCCCCTTCCCCCCCTGAAAAGCCAGTTTTGACTTTTTAGGACAGGGGCCCCACTTTTCAATCTAAACATGACATTTTATTAGGAATAATTTTTTAAAATTTTTTTAAAACCTGTCCGGGGTGATTCAGAAAACTTTTTTTCCCCCCCATGAAAACTTTGTGCTATAATTTAGAAATTTAAATTTTGGGTCCATACAACCCTTTTGTTTATTTTTTAAAAAATCTAACAAAATGTCGTGAAAATTTTAAAAAAAATTTTGCCTTTTTTCAAAGTTAAACAACTTTTCCGCTTTAAAACAGTTAAAAACCACACAAAAGTTTATAACTAGAAACTAAAAAATTTTCTACTGTATGTTGGCATAATTTTTTAAATGTCTTTTTTTAACAACATTAGAGGCTTATAAATTTTGTTGTAATTTTTCAAATTTTCAGGAAAATTTGCAACAAATTTTTTTTTTAGGGACCAGCACAGTTTTCATGTGGCTTTGATTTGGCCACATGTTAGACATCCTCATAAATGACTGCATCTAAAAAAACCTGCACCCCTTAAAGTATTCAAAACAGCATTTAGGAAGTTTTTTAACACTCAAAGTGTTTCACAGAAATTAAAGCAAACTGGAGGTGAAATTTCAAAATAAATTTTTTTTTTTTATAGATTTTCATTTTTAATCCATTATTTACTGAAACACAATAGATGTTATCAGGGAAACACAAGTCAATATTGATTCTTCCATTGTTATAGATATCCCATTTGTGGCCCTACTGGGTGACTCAACCACAAGCCTCAAAATAGGAGCAGCACTTACTGAAATTTGAGGGTCTCATTTTCATTAGGATATTTTTAGGCACTATTACTTCTGGATCGTCATGATTGCTATCTTACCCTTAGATGCTATGGTCGTAATAGACCACTACATCAAAGGGGCTAATTGCCCGAGTACAGAGTAAACTCCGGTCCTGTCTGATACCGCAGGTCACGTGCTATAACACACAGCTGGATCCCCGCAGCGATCTTGTAGGCTCTGCTGTTGAGCCTGCACGATCGCCTTGCATTCCCGCAATTTGCGGAAGCCCCTTTTCGATCATGATGTAAACTTGTCACATGTCGGTTAGGGTTTAAAGAGGAGCTGTAGTGGTCCCCCAAAAATCATGGCATAAACATCGCTCATGTGACTGTGCAGTTATTCACTTGCCTTAGCAGTCACATGCTGTACATGCAAGCAAAGACTGCTGAGGATGGTGTTTGGCTGCACCTTCACGTGAGCGGTGTGACTTCAGTGCTGATGGGCGGCAGAGGTGAGTACTGATTATTCATTTTATTTTACAGAAGTTCCAGACTAGACAAGACTTTGAAAAAATGTTGGACAACTCTTTTAAATAAGGATGCAAACTGTGAAATACCATCATCCCTTCTCTTATTTATGAAGGCTATGTACCCCAGGAGGAGAAATATTTGGGAATGTGATCTTGTTGATCCTTTTGCTGGAATCCTTTCTAAATATTTGTTTAAAAGGAAAACTAAAGGGTGAATGGCTCCCTACAACAGTAACATTTTATTAGTCTAGTGTACTGCACCTGGCTGTCAAATTTTTGCTATCTTTTTATTTTTTAGGTTATAGCAGACAATAGCCATTACAAAAGGCATATAAAAAAAAATGATAGCCCAGTATAAAAATATATTAGAACATGCTTTATCACATGTGCACGTCTTCAGTTTAGTCTCTGCAATTTTGTCCTTGTATTTGTTTGTTAATAAATTAAATGCTACTTGGTAGAAAATGGTCTTGTTTGGTTGTAAATTATGTGCTTTGTTTTTTTTATTCAAAATACCATAGTAGACAGGTAAAACGTGATGGCAAAACAAAAATCTTACTGCGTGCAGAATCGCAAAAATACCCTATTGGCATACTGACTTGTATCCCTTTAAATTAAGAAATTTAGAAAGCCACCAGAAAATTTACCTATACTGGAAAAAAATCTCTACAAAAACATCAGATTTGTACATTGGTAACCAATTATGAGACGGGAAGTATATTCAGCCAAATGCACTTAAAGCATAGGTTCACCTTTTTTTTTTTTAAATACACTTTAGCATTTGGGAAGTTAACAATTAACAATTCCCTAATTACTATTACTATTGTTGCGCTTGGATTCTAGTCAAATTAGGGCCTAATGCAAACAATTTGATTAAGGTCAGCCCAAATCACATTTTGGTGAAAATGGGCCAGAAAAAAAAGGAGATCCTAACACTTAACTAGGTTTAGGATTAAAGTTAGGGTATTTAACTTTTTAAGGGTTGGCTGATGCTTTTGGACCCTCTTTACTCTTGGTATGGCCTAACATCTGAATGATATCACTACTGTTAGTGATGCCACACCTGCCATTGACTGGTAGTGAGGCCACACTGAGAGCGACTTGGTGACTTCGGACTGGAAGTAAGGTCACACAAAGTGATAAAGGCCCTTGGGTGTCGGGGAATGGTGAGTTAACCCTTAAAATCCAGTAAAAGACCCTGACCCCAAACTCAGACCTGAATTTTTTCTCAAGTTCAGTCAAACCAGTTTTAAATCTAACAGGAGCAACACTACTTATCACCTATCCATAGGATAAGTAATGTCTGATCTCTAGGGATGCCATCAATCATGAGAACATGGGTACTATGTCCCTGAGTTAATGAGCAGTGGTCGAGTATGTGTGTAGCCACTACATTAGGTCGGCATGTATGAAATTTGGCATTTAAACGCCAAATTTCATGTGTATTATAAAAGCATAGAATGCGCCTGATTTATGAACCCGCTCTACAGCGGGTCATAAATCAGGTACATTCTAGCGCTAAGATGACATTTCTGACCCAGGTAAATCACTTTGAAAGTGGAAAACCTGTTCCAGCAGTAATGCTCCTAGAATTGCCGTAGCGCAGCTATAAATCTATAACTTCGTACGGGTCTAGTGCGCCTCGCCTCCTGCACGCCCCCCGAAATCAGGCAATTACAAAGTGCCACTTGCGCTCTGTGATGCGCCTGATACGGGCGTACGTGAGGTATTACACTAATGCGAACTAGGCTGAAAATGAAGTCGGGCTGAAAATACGCCATACATGCCGCCCTTAAGCTTTATGGGAAATGATGTAGATAGCCTAGTACAACAATTAAAAACCGTAAAATAAAGAATAATGAAAATGGTTGTCTAGCTTGAAACCATCACTTTAAAAGGGTGAGTGACTCACTGTTAAAGGTGACTAAAATAGCAATAAAAAGACCTCTTAGTGTACATAAAAAATGTAAAAACCTTTCAATTATATTATTTTAATGTTGGCATATGGTCATTTGAATTCAAAGGCTTAAACCCCGAGGCTGCACTACTAAGCAATAATGATCCCTCCTCCAGAGAGGGTTTGTGTGGGCTAATGCCTCCAAATACATGCAAGTCCACAAAAACAGTATCTCACAAAAGTGAGTACACCCCTCACATTTTTGTAAATATTGTATTCTATCTTTTCATGGCACAACACTGAAGATATGAAACTCATGCAATGCAAAATAGTCAGTGTACAGCTTTTACAACAAGGTAATTTTGGCGTGCCCTCAACAAGGTAATTTTGGCGTGCCCTCAACACAACACACAGTCATTAATGTCTAAACTGCTGGCAACAAAAGTGAGTACATCCCTAAGTGAAAATTGACAAATTGGTCCGAATTTGCCATTTTTCCTCCAGTGTCAGGTGACTTGTTAGTTTTACAAGGTCTCAGTTGTGAATTAAGAGCAGGTCTGTTAAATTTGGTGTTATTGCTCTCATACTGGTCACTGGAAGTTCAACATGGCACCTCATGGCAACGAACTGTTTGAGGATCTGAATAAAAGTATTGTTGCTCTACATAAAGATTGCCCAGGCTATAAGATTGCAAACACTTTGAAACTAAACTGCAGCACGGTGGCCAAGACCATACAGTGGTTTAATAAGACAGGTTCCACTCAGAACAGGCCTCATCGTGGTCAACCAAAGAAGTTGAGTGCATGTGCTCAGCGTCATATCCAGAGATTGTCTTTTCAAAATAGAGGTATGAATGCTGCCTGCATTGCTGCAGAGGATAAAGAGGTGGAAGATCAGCCTGCCAGTGCTCAGACCATATGCTGTACACTGCATCAAATTAGTCTGCATGGCTGTCATCCCAGAAGGAAGTCTCTTATAAAGATGATAAACAATAAAGCCCGCAAACAGTTTGCTGAAGACAAGTAGACTAAGCATATGGATTACTAGAACCATGTCTTGTGGTCTGATGATAAGATAAACTTATTTGGTTCAGATGGTATCAAATGTGTGTGGTGACACCCAGGCGAGGAGTACAAAGATAAGTGTGTCTTGCCTACAGTCAAGCACGGTGGTGGGAGTGTCATGGTTTGGGGCTGCACAAGTGCTGCCGGCCGTGGAGAGCTACAACTCATTGAGGGAACTATGAAAATCAACATGTACTGAGACATTATGAAACAGAGCATGATCCCCTTTCTTCAGAAACTGGGCTGAAGGGTAGTGCTTCAATATGATAATGACCCCAAACACACCTCCAAGATGACCAATGCCTTGCTAAAGAAAAAAAGGTTAAAGATGGAGGAGTGGCCAAGCATATCTTCAGACCTAAACCCTATTAAGCATCCTCAAACAGGAGGTGGAGGAGTGCAAGGTCTCTAACATCCACTAGCTTGGTAATATCGTCATGGAAGAGTGGAAGAGGATTCCAGTGGCTGCAACCTGTGAAGCTCTAGGGAACTTCATGTCCAAGAAAGTTAAGGCAGTGCTGAAAAATAATCGTGGCCACACAAATTATGAAAACTTTGGGCACAATTTGTCTATTTTCACTTAGGGGTGTACTCATTTGTGTTGCCAGCAGTTTGAACACTGATGGCTATGTGTTGATGTAGAGTGCAAACTACTTGATATTGCATCAGGTGTATCATATCTTTAGTGTCATCCTATGAAAAGCTATAATACAATATTTACAAAAATGTGAGGACTGTTCTCACTTGTGTGAGATACTATAACTCTCGATACAAGTCAGCAATAGCATAGAATATTGTTTATGGGTAAGTCTCCATAACATTATTGTACCAAACAGACAGAAATCAGAAGATGGCACATCATCAGTATCTCAGTAGTGCAGCCTCATCAGGCCTTGGTTCTGTAATATCAAGCAATCATAGTTCAATGTATACAGAGGATAATAAAGAACAGTCTTTACTTCTGGTATAAAGCCTATAGATGGGTTATTCCTTCTCTTTATGAAATTAATTTCATACATCCAACTTTTTATATCGTTCAGTACCCACAGCCTCATCAATATCATGGAATTTTCCTTGTTCTTATATTATTTTAGCTATCAACATTAGCTATATATACATCATTAGGTATAATTAAAATCCACACATGTTCATAACATTGGTAACAGTTATAAGATGAGGGGCAATAGGCATGTCCCAAAAAAGGTCCAAATTGTAACAGATTAAAGTAAAGTAAAACCATTACCAAACAATCTTGCCCATCCCCAATCTCCAGCAGCATTTTTTCAGTTATTATCATCATCTTTTATATAGTAGTTATGATGATATTTTAACACTAAGTTTAGTATTACACAATCCACTGCATCGATGAACTATGTGATGATTTTGATGGTATGGGTGCTTTGACAAAAAAAAAAAAAGACAAAAATAAAGTGTTTTAAATAAAAAGCTAAAAAAAAACAAAACAAAAACCTGAATGGGATTATGCATATATTTTTAGCATAAAATCATGCTCCACTGAGTACAATTTACAATTGATCTCAGTTGAGTTTTTGGCACTGTAACTTGGGTAAACTGAAAAAACACTGCTGTGCTTTATACAAAGACATAGTAGTGGGCGTCTCTATAGCAGGTGGATTACAGAGATGCATGCTCACCTGTGGGGCTATATGGAGCATCATCAGAACATTTTCTCTTCCGTGATCGAGATTTGAACACAGGATTATCTTCATCTGACTCGAGAGATGGGTAAACTACACAAACAGAGATCAGTGTTACTGGAGCGTACTGCACAATCTCCAATACAAATGGTGAGCAATTATCCTCGGTGTTCGAAGGACACAGACTGAATTTAGAGAGAAAATCAACTGGGAAATATACTGCACTTATCTATTTAAAGAGATGCTCCAATTTTGCCGCCACGATCAAAAACATATTAGGGAACTGCATGAATAGCAATTTACTAACATGGTGTGGTCATCAAAAACACTCCCAGTAACTGCGGGAGCGATCTAATTATAACACTGCATAGCTATGAAGAATTTCAATGCTAACATATCTATACTGCAAACATGTCAGCAAGCAGATTGTTTAGAAGTTCACTAAGTCACTATGGGCTGCTGTCAGATGTGAAGGGAAAGAGCTTGGATTTTCCCATCTACAAAATATCACGATCTCAGTCCTAGCACTAGAGTTATTCAAATTCTTAGATTTGGGGGTATACCAAGATATTAAAAAAGAATTTTCTTAAATTAGTAACAAGAAGGAATTGTCTGGCCATTGATATTTAAAATAATTTTAAAAAACAGCCCGGATTATTATAAAATAATAAAACAAATAATAATCGCTATGTCAACTATAACAACTACTGGATTGCATATCCACATGTCACCGAATAGGTCAAATGTGTAGGAATTGAATAAGAATGACATGAAAACAGGATAGAACGTCCCTTTCCCAATCTATTGTCAATTAAACAAAAAGAAATAAACCAAAATGAAAAATACAAACTAAAGCAGACTATTACAAACATTTAAAATCACCATAAGAAAATCTAATCACAGGATCAAATAAGAACCTGAAAGACATCATACATAGACACTTAGGGTATGTTCATACGACGTTTTCGTTCCGTTTTTGGGTCCTTTTTTTTTTTTTTTACCAGAAGAGAAACTGCATCCAAAAAACGTATCCAAAAACGCAACATCTGATGCTTTTTTGGATGCTTTTTGCATGTGTTTTTGGATGCATTTTTTGGATCCGTCTTTCAATATATATATACATACAGTATACACTAGATAAAATGCAGGCAAAGAACTTGAGACTATTCACAAATGATAACATCCACAGAGGCTGTAGTTTGAAAAGGTAGAATCTTTAATGCAATACACTTAATTGGCCCCTAGAGGTCTCATTTGATGTAGAAGAACTGTTTGAACTTTAGTAACCTAATGACCTACATTTTCACTTAGAGTGGAAAGTGGTTTAGTTGTAATGTAAGAGGAATTCCAATAGAGGGTGCTTCCTTCATTTTAAATGTGTTTAACCTTATAAATCACTTTTTTTTTTAAATACATTTTGAATTATACAAAAGCAGTTTTTAGTATAGAATGGGTGTTTATAGAAATTATAGAAGTTTTTAATAATAAATTTATAAATGTTTTAAATAGTTTATTATAGAATGTTGAGTGGTTTCAGTATAATACTAAAACCACTCAACATTCTATAATAAACTATTGATCTAAAACATTTCTAAATTAATTATTAAAAACTTCTATAATTTCTATAAACACCCATTCTCTACTAAAAAACTGCTTTTGTATAATTCAAAACATATTTAAAAAAGTGATTTATAAGATTAAACACATGTAAAATAATAGAAGCGCCCTCTTACATTACACCTAAACCACTTTTCACTCTAAGTGAAAATGTAGATCATAAGGTTAATAAAGTTCTTCTACATCAAATGAGACCTCTAGCGGCCGTTTTAGTGTATTACACTACAAATTTAAAGCCAATGCATTTTTCGGATGCGCTTTTGGTATCCAAAACTTACCCAAATGTATGTTGCGCTTTTGGAACTCCAAAAGCGCCCTCCATTGTTTCCTATGGGGATGTCACTTGCGTAAAACGCAAGTAGAATTGACATGTCAATTCTTAAAACTGATCCGAAAAACATATTGAAAAGAAGTAAACACGCAGCAGCGATCACTCGTCTGAACGGAGATGCATGTTTTACATTGAAACAATGTAAATCACACTGCACATTGTTAGATATGTTTTTTGGATGTTTTGGGTTTGAAAAACGGATCAAAAAATGGATCTGAAAAACGTTGTGTGAACATACCCTTAGGGCGACATGTATGTACAGGGCTGCACCAGAAATCTGGCGTCTTTTCAGCCCCAAAACTGGTGCAGCCCCATTCGTTCTATTTTTACACAGGTGCCCGAGGCACTTTGTAATGCGCCTGAGATCAGGGGCGTGCTGGAGTCATGACACACTACAACCGTACGGAGCTATACATTTATGGCTTACGGCAAATCCAGGCGCACTATTGATGGAATAGGTAGAGCACTTTAAAAGTGGTTTACCTGATCCAGAATTGTCGCTTTGTAGCTAGAAAGCGCTAAATCAATGACCCGCAGTAGAACAGGTTAATAGACTCGGGCACATTCTACGCTACAAAAGCGCGCAACAAAATGGCACCTAGACACCAAAAATCATACATATCGCCCTTAGAAAGTCTACAGTGTATAAATAGCACCAAGTAATTAAGAAATAATAATATAAAGATCAACTAATCCTGCAATATCAAAAAAACCTTAAAAAGTATATGGGTGCAAAAGATAATGTTTGGTTAATGTCACCAGCATCTATCCATATTTATGGATCCTTCCACATGCATAAATATGGATGGATAATGGTTATATTACCCAAACATTTTGTTTTGCACGTATATATTTTTTGAAACTTTTTGATATTGCAGTATTAGTTACTCTTTATATTATTGTTTTTCAACAAATTGGTACTCTTTATACACTGTTTGCTTTCTAAGTGTCTTATGTATGAAGGCTCTCAGGTTCTTATAAAACCTTTGATTAGAATTTCCAGCATTTTACATTTTTTTAACAGGTAGTCTACTTTATTTGCATTTTTCATTTTAGTGTATTTTTGTTTAATTAACAATAAAATATTATTGGAAAAGGAATGTTCTATCCTATTTTCAGGTCATTCCTGTGTGTTTGAAATATAGCAATGACCTAACTGATCCCCCCCACTGCTCCTATTCCAATGCTTCCTGGTACCCCAGCCAGTCTTTACTTTGACAGTGTGGCAGTGGGGTAAGAACCACATGTTTTATTATTTTACAAAATCCTGATAAAACAAAAGGCCTGACAACCCCATTAAATTAACAGACCATACCTAATAATTTAGAAAACTCTTTTTAAGGGGTTTTTCAATTTAGCTAAATATAACGCATTAGGCTCCATTCACATTGCGTTTTGGCTGTTACAGGCATTTGTTGGGATGGCTTGAAAAGGTTATCCCGATATATATGATGGAGAAAGCACAGGAGTCTATGGAGAAAATTTTGTCTCTTTTAGATTACATTTGCTCAGTTTAGGAAAGACACTCCAGCTCACCTGCATTCAGCTCTGGAAGGCAACCAGCCAACACACCCAATCTTGGAGAATATATGAAAAGGAGAGTGGCTGACTAAGTACAGTATTTGGTACGATATGCATTAGCCGCTTGAAATCCTGTTTTCCGTGTGGCTGGATCTCCTTTTCATATTTGCTCAATCTCACCTCAAAATATGCTTCAGGCACCAGAAACAAAAGTGTGGTCTTTCTTCTGCAAGGTATCCCAACAGATACCTGTGACGTATTGCCCCAGTATAGTGTGAACGGAGCCCTGAATGTATAATGAAAATGTATGTGTGTGTGTGTATATATATATATTATATATATATATATATATATATATATATATATATAAATATATATATACATATACACACATACATACACATATTGCCTATTAATTCCACACAATGTTCTAGATTTCTGTTTGTAGTCATGGAACGACAGCCTTCATGCAGAGGATAAAAACATGTCTAGGTTGTGTAATAATAACATAGATTCGGGGCTCATTAAAAGAGAGCTCTGATAATTGAACTGTAACAAGCCCTCTACTTGTGTGTCCTTAACCTAACCCTGGAAGTAATCAAAGGTTGCCATTCAAAGACTGCTGGCAGAGATCTTCAAAACTGTAATTCGATGCTTAAATTGTATTAGAAACTTATATTTTTCTTTTATTATAGAATAATAAGATTTATTTCCTAAACCAGAAAGCGGATGTCCTAAGGGAGCGAATGGAGCTAGAGTGTACTTCGTTTTGATGAATTGTCCGCTATTAAATTAACAAAACATGATTGATGGTAATGGACGTGATATATTGCACAATTCACCTGAGGTAGCTTAATGCTCATAACATGGAAACCGTGGATGTAAATTTGTGTACAGCTGATATCACTAAATCTAAGAGTACATTTCAACAAGAGCTACCCTGTATGAGATGCGCAACACACCAGGACATCACAAAGGAGGTGTGAAATGAATAAGTAATTGGAGCATAACTGGACCTCACTATACTCCAACTACTTGGTTTGCCTAAATAAAAAAAGATTACCATTATGAAATGGAAATGGAGGGGGCTCTGTTCATATCTGCATTGGAGGCTCTATCCGTCACAGTTGACCGAATAAATCGCTCTACATGAATTTCTATTTTTCCAAGAAAGACAATGGACACCTTGATTAAGCTTTTAGACTCACTATTGTCTGTCAATAGGGTTCAACCGCTGTATAAGTCAACAGGGTTCCCCGGGTGTGGTGTGAAGGATTAGGAAATGCATCATAATTTTCAATAAAAATAAAAGTGCACATGTGAACAAAGCCCCAAATAATAATAATACAACATTAAGCAAAAAACTAACACAAGCTGAAGATGAAACTCATGATAGAAAATGAAATTATTAATAATTAGAAATAACTTTCATGTACTAGTGTCAACATTTTGAAAAGGAAAATCATAACCGCCCTTGTACACAGCCTTACTCCTTGTGGCTGGCACAGTGAAGGGCTTAGGGGATGGCACTTTATGAGAGAGCAACATTATGCTGGTCATTGAAAAGGAACACATTTTGGTTGACATGGTAAGCGCAGCAGGGTGTGGCTGGCACGATCACGCTATCCCCTCTTGCTGTAGACCCTCATTTACAATATGAAATGGTTCCTATTTTTTCAAACATAAGTTTTTCAGCAGTTGAGGTATATAAGGTTTAAGTTTAATAACTTTATTGTCTGGACAATGAATGGACTGCGAAAAAAAAAATGAGTTGACACCTATTCACAACTGCCATAGGGACTGGTGCCAGCTCTAGTGGCAGCACTGCCAAAGGTCCTTATATTATTGTGAATGGAGCCCTGAATGCCTGGAGGCTTTGACACCACAGAGAGGTAAATCTAACGTTAGGGACCCACCTGATGAGGTTAGGTGGGCATACACAATCTGATCAAAGTGTGCTCTAAAAACCCCTATTTTATACATGTAAATGAGATAACCGTAACGCAGCAGAAAAGTTCAATGAATTATTGCCCGTAAGAGTTCTGTGCCTACTGGCTTCTGCTGTTTTTTTTCATGTTGGAGACTTAAGGGATTTAAAGGGGTTTTCTCAGCACGCTGAATCACTGGCTGACAGGCAGTTTTGCATTCACACTGTCTCCTCAGGCTGTCTCCTCAGTCTGTTACTCTGACAGAGCAGGAGATTGTAATCTCTAACACAATTACAGATACTCCATGCTTCTCAGGCCTCACAGCTCTTGTACCTTTTGTTTACTGTAGATAACCTTGTTTAATTTAATTAGTTCACTCACAGCTCAGTCCACTGAGTCCATGGTCTGTGGGATGACAGCACTCCTGCTCTCAGCTAATCAGATATCAGATAACAGTTATGCAGGTTACCATCGAAACCTCTGCTTGTGTTGAAAGCTAATCTTCCTAGTGAGAAAGCCCCTTTAAGTGAGTGTCAGAGCACAGCTTTATCCACTTGGCCTGCGCTGCAACCTGTTTTTCCCAAGATCCTGTAGGTTGGTCCCCCACCAATCATTACGGAGGTTCGCCTACTACAGACATTTATGACCTAGCCACAGGATAGGTGATAAATGTCTTATCATTGGTGGTCCAACAACATGGACTCCCATGATCAGTTATATAGGGGCCCAGAGTCCTCGGTCGTTCAGTGTGCAAAAGCAGTTAGGAAGGGTTTGGATGTTGAAGCAAACATGTGCACCGATGCTTTGTTTAAAGTCTGTGGGACTGACAAAGGTAGTCCCCCAGCAATCAGACATTTATCATCTATCCATAAGAAAGGTAATATCTATAGCGAGAAACCCCCTTTAAGTCATGGCAAATCCAAGCAATATGATGTAAGTTTGAGAAGATTAAAATAATCCTTTAAATGAAGCAGTCAGGCCACGTCTTATACTTTTATTGTCAGAGAACTGCTAACATTCTTCTAATTTGCATTATGGGTCCATTGTCCCATATATTATGCTAATTATCTATTCCAATAAAGAGGTGTATTTGGAGCAACAGAAAAAACAATACATATCCAGTACTCATTATACATACCAGTGCTAATGGCTAGTGTGTTTTATTGCCTTCAGCTTGCAAATCAGTCTGTAATGTCACTTGCCATGCTCTGCCCTTTTATCAAATATCCAAGCTGCATAGTGAAGGGGAGACTGGCCGGAATAGTAATATTACTTGTATTCTGCAGGAGGCCCCTCCGTATAGTATTGCACTGTAAATCAGCTATGCAGCTGACTGCATCCTCTGTACATGAGATTCTTACAAGTTCTCATATGCTTTAGGCCAGCTGCACAGCACCACTTCTCTAGGATGGCATATAAAGAAGGTCGCACAGTACTACTTCTCTTTTACTGAATAAAACATACATGAGCCCTCTTGATCAATGTGTGAGTTTAGTTGCACAGTGTCACTTCCTCTACCCAGACTGAGTAGTGATAGTCTGTTGTATGGAACATTCATTTTCTTGTGACCACTGCGGCTCACCCAGCTACATGTTCCCACAAAGTGGACAGAGAGGAGACATCAGATTAGTTAGGCAATCTGATCACGCCCATTCTAAAGAAATACAGTAAAGGGAAATTGAAAGAAGGGAAAGAGAGATACAAATATATGGATATGTAATACTAAGTATAACGTGTGTATGCAGAGATGTCCACTACCCTGACCTGTCTGTTTCGGTTAATGCTTGTATTTTCCATGAAATAATATTGCAGAAGATTTAATTATAATGTTTCGATGAGCTGTTCCTCTGTTATTCGTCCTAGAAATGAATATATACATTGGCATCTGAGTGTTGGCATTTCCCTTGTTTATACACTGTGGTTGACATGTATCAACGGGGTTGCGCCAGTTTTCTGGTCAACTTTGATCAAAAAAGAACCAACAGGTGCACTTCAAACTTTGGTGCGATAAGTGCCTTTGTAATGCGCCAAAGATTTGGGGTGTTCTGGGGAAGTCAAACCACATTTCTAGAATTAAGACACATATATGAATGTTTGACGTCAAATCTAGGCGCATAACAGTTAGAACAGCCAGACCAGGATAAAGGTGGTGCCTGAGCCTGAGTTGTGATATTGGCACTATGTATGTATGACCTGCAGAAGAACAGGTTCATACATTCTGGTACATTAAAGAGATTTAGAAGTGGCCTGTTAGCGCCAATGTTCATACATGTCGCCTTGTGTTTCTACTCAATGCATCACTGCCAGCATTGATCAGGCAATGTCGGGGCTGTGAAGGGAATGATAAAACAATTCTAAACAATGATCAATTTATTCACACTTTTCCTAGAGGAATAAACTATTGACACAATGCTGACTTTTTAGTAAAAGGTTTCAAAGTTTATTTTAAAGGATTACTCCTAACTGAAACATTTATTGCATATCCACAGGATGCCTGATAACCGCAGGTCCAATCTGAAGCCCTTATGTAACTATATAACTGGGGTCTCCCTACACCTGTGCAGCCTGGTGAGATGGCCGCTGTCCTGCGCATTCAGGATCTGAAAAGAGATGTGCAAGATGATGGATATGGGCTTAGCTGCTTCCATAGTCCCAGCCACTCCTCTGTTCAACCCCCAGTAAAATGGAGCAGCTCACCAAGAAGTATGGGGGTCAAAGAACTCCGGTTCTAGAGATAGGTGGAGGTCCCCCTTCTGACACCCTTGTGTAACTTCACAATTGAGGTTCCTCAACAGCAGTCCTACCTGGTGAAACAGCTGCTGGCTAGCACATTCAGACAAGGTCTAAATAGATAAGTGGCCAGGTTTGCATTAACATCTGAGCTTGGCTGTTTCCATGATTCCAGCCATCCCTCACTAAATTGGATAGGGGTCTACGAGCACCAGTTCTAGACACGAGTGACGGTCCCAGAACTGTGGATATGCCATAAATGTCCAATGAGGTGGGGAATACAGCTACTAAAACAGACATGTAAGAGGAGAGGAAAGGTCCATTTACCTAAAAAGTATATTTTAGGTAATAACTGAAGACAAGAACATGATGAGGGGGCATATTTCCTTTGTTATTGGAACTCAGCAGTACAGATAAGATCACCTCCGCACTCATACGCTCATCTCTTTTTTTTCTGGTCTTCACAATGACATACAGCAGCCATAATACTTCTCAATGCTGTATTCACCCCTCGCTTGCCACATGTATTATTCACAGACAGGAAGCCATTACAATGCATAGGCAGGAGCACAGGAAATGGATTATCCGCCGTAAACAGTTTATAATATTTATTTAAATTCATTTGCAATCTAAGTGTGCACAACTGTTGTTCAAAAAGACTCCAGATTGAAGTCTAGGAACCAAATTTCTTTGACTGGCCTGCGCTCACCACTGGAAGCAAACCCGAAATCTATTTACATCAGACCACCGGCTGTTTCTGATTTCAACCGCAAATGGAGCTTTAAATTAAAGGGGAGCTATCGCCTAATGTGAGCCTAGACTAATACGTCTCCTACATATTCATTTGCTTTGAGCAAGAAATTGAATTCACAACATTAAACAACCTAAATTATATCACTATTCCGCACGTCAATACAAAGAGAAAAAGAGCAACCAATCCCGCAGTCCAGGGACCCATGCAAAAACCTTAATATTCACTGTCGTCTAAACTTTGGCAGATATGTTTCTGTAAAAGCATTACTATCCAAAAACTTTGTGCCATCAATGTGAAAAGAAGTAGGCATGGGTATGTGTACTTAATGAAGTAGTGACATGAGTATATGGGTATCTATGCATGCCAATGCCAAGACCTTTAAAGTTGTCATCAGTAGGGGTCCCAACTGACACCTACTGCCTGAAATGGTATAAAAGGTGGCTAGAACCCTTAAAGAGAACCTGTCACATAGATTATACCCCCCTTCCTGAGGACAGCACAAGCTAGTGTCAGACCTGCTGTTTCCAGCGCTGTGTCCCTTATTCTGTAAGATGCAGCAGTTTTAGAGCATTTAGTGCTCAAATCTGCAGTTTACCGACAAAAAAAAGAGTGATCTAAAGAGTCCGTTATTTTTCAAACCCCGCCCACCTGAGGCTAGCCCCGCCCACCTCAACTGATAAATCTATTACTTTGAATAGGTAGAAACACGTTAATAACTGTCAGTGGATGGGGCTAGCCTTCGGTGGGTGGAGAGAACACCTGCTCAGGAATAAGATTTGAGGGGTAAATGCTCTAAAACTACAGCATCTTAATGAATAAGGGACACAGTGCTGGAAACAGCAGGTCGGTCACTAGCTTGTGCTGTCCTCAGCAAGGGGGGTATAACCTATGTGACAGGTTCCCTTTAAATAGGATATTTCGGCTCTCCTTAAAAAACGTCTGTTTTATAAAATACTTATATTGTTATTCTCCTTCATTCCTCTTGGAAATGTATGAATAAATTGACAACTGGCTTTCACCATTCCCATTAACAATGGTGCATATCCCCACAAAGCTGCCAGAATGACACGTTATAGGGGCGTAGACTAATATTCTTAAATGAAATAAAAATAAAAGATATATTGCCATAAAACAGAGCAAATGTGAGTGATAAGTGACCAAGTTTGTTCTATGAGTATGACACAGTATGTGTTTCAATACCTTCAGGACGGTATTCAGACATATATCAACTGGAAAAAATATTTCACTAAAACATAACTTTTAATAAATATACATTAAAATACACTTCTCAAAATAGAAAGAAAAATCCTCCTGAGGGACTTACCAAACCTTCCTTTTCTTTCTATTTTGAGAAGTGTATTTTAATGTATATTTATTAAAAGTTATGTTTTAGTGAAATATTTTTTCCAGTTGATATTTAAGTGAATATTTCTCTGATATTTTTCCTGTTCTTTATTCAGACATATACCGTACACAATAATAAATGTGAACATACTTTCACTTGCAGATTCGGCTGTGGATTCACCATGGATTGCATCTCTGCTGCATTGAAAGTGCTGATATCCACAGTAAAAATCCGTAACAGAACCACTTTTGGTCTGAAAATCTGCAGCATGCTTGTTTATCTTTTATGGCCCCTGTATGGACACTTACATTCATTTGCAGCAACCGTTGATTATAACTTTTAGATTAACATTGTCTCACTTTCTGATACGGAGACATTATGATCACATTTAGAAAATGCCTCCAGCTTCTCACAACCTTTTCTTGTATCACACAATACTTGTCAATTGTCACAGATTTCCAGGAGCGTGCCGTGCTGCATTGAGATGCCTGAAAGTGTTCAGCTAAATTTCAGGTTTTTGTTGTTTAGCTGTATATACTGTACCTGGTGCAAGGTCCTTTATTTGGCAGCATACAGGGCGACTTCACGGCACCACTACTCTTCTCTAATCCTCTATACTGCATCACCGGAATTCCAATTATATGAGAGAATTTTTTAAAAAGTTGAAAAAGTTTTACACACAGTGCTCAGCAGTTAGTTGGGGTGCTTGTACAACCGACAATAAAAAAACCAAAAACCTTCACCTTTTAAACCTACTCCATTCCAGCACCGCCAGTGGACCCCACTGATAACATTTTGACCAGTGGTCACTTGACACTGTAGCTGATCACAAGCCTTAGTGGTCACATACCGTATGTCCAGAAAGAGACCGCTGTGGCCCGTGAATAATTGCAGGATCACGTGAACAATGAATGGTAACACATTTGGCCAGAAGCCTTGGGAGTGGCAGCTGCACTGGAACCGAGTGGTTTCAAAAGGTGAGAGTTTTTTTTTTTTTTCTTCCCCTTAATCTGCAACCTCTCTGACTGACATTTTGTAAAACTCCTCTAATGGCTCTGGCTCTATTTTATGTAGCGTGCAAATAATTTATCTGACAACTTTCCATATGCCCTATTGAGCATTTGGCCATTGTAGAGAAGAGTCGAGTGGGACCCCTCCCCATCTCCAACCCCTCCCCAACCGATTTCTTCAGGCTCGCCTATAACCTACACTAACCTTGTTGTCACGACTTCCTTCACAAACATGTCTGCCCCTCACCTCCTGTCTCTTTCCCCCTCCTTGTAGATTGTGAGCCCTCGGGGGTAGGGTCCTCTCTTCCTCTGTCGTGCCAATTGTCATTAATCACTTATCATTGTACTCGTTTGACTTATGTATGTAACCCCCTCGAATGTACAGCGCCCTGGAATCAATGGCGCTTTAAACTAAATAATAATAATAATCTACGAGCCAGGACGGAGAGCCATTAAGTATTCCCATCTCAGTAATTCGTTATACAGGTTATGCCATAAATTATGATAAGTGTAGTTCCCAGACTTAGGAGACTGGGGGTTCCCTCTACCCCCTCCTCTGTGTAGTGTCTGGACAGAACAAAGTGGTGGCTGCACGTGTGCGGCTTTCTTCATTTCCTTCTAGGGGAGTTTTCGAATACAGCCAGGCAAGGTTGCTCAGCTGTAATTATTGAAGACCAACCCTGTTAGTATTCCACTAGTTAACCATGTGAGCCACCTCCATAGCTCTAACATACTTTACAAATAACTCATGGTTAAACTTTTCTTTATAATTTATTCATCAATATAAATAATCCAAACTCTCTAGGACGTATTGCACAATAAAAGATTTAGGAAAAAAGTTGGTGGTATACTTATATTATAGTCCAGTGTGTAGCTTCTCTTTACAAACTTTCTCATCCAGGATGGATAGCTGGGAGACGCTGAACATCGAGCGAGTGTAAGGCCTCGTTCACACAGCTTATTCGGGCACGGATTGGCGCCGTACTCCGCGCCGGATTTGCGCTTCAGTACGGCGCCAATCCGTCCCTGTCATTACGGTAATCCACTGCTCTCATAGAGAACAGTGGAATCCGTCGCTCCTCCCCGCTCGGCAAATCCGCGCGGGGGGAGAAAGTGACAAGCACATTATTTACTGCGGCGCGACACGCCGTAACATGCATTGTCTATGGGGCCGGGAGCGGCACCCCCGCCGCACTCCGGCCCCGCCTCCGTCCCGCCCCTTATTCACGGCGGATTTGTGAGCTCAATACGGCTCACAAATCCGTTGGGAATAAGCCGTGTGAACACGGCCTAAGTATACGAGTGTACGTCCTAGAGAGTTTGGACTATTTATATTGATGAATAAATTATAAAGAAAAGTTTAACCATGAGTTATTTGTAAAGTTGCTCAGCTGTACTCAGAACTCCCATTGAAGTGAACGGAGACAGCAGAGGGAACCACAAAAGTGCAGCCACCTATGCATTCTGTGCAGCCTCAGCGAGGACAAGGGTAAGAGGCCCTCCACTAATCAGACATTTATGCCATATCCTTTTGCCAAGGCAAAAATGTCAGAGCAGGGGATAACCCTCTAACAAAGGGACACTCTCATGATGATGGACCTAGACTGTTTCATGTGTTACATTGGTTGGGCATTCAACTGATCAATGACCTTGCAATCCTTAGTTTCCTGCTGGCAGTAAAATTTCTGGCTAGATAGAGGAAATTCACAGAAAATGACCAGGGGTTTCTAAAGTGGACCTGTGGCAGTCAGCTTGTCTTCATAATAAGCCTTCTTCAATGTGTGTTACATAATACCATACGTTGAAATCCTCCAAACCTGGGCTGTTCAGCTTGATATAGCAATATTTTCTACTCTCATTAAATGGTCATGGTTACAATACGCTCTTAGGGTGGGTGCATTCAACTGACGCATCTTACCAAAGTCGGAGTCTTTAAAGCATGCTCCCAAGTTGTCCTGCTCCTCCTCAAAGTCATCCACTGTGATGTTATTCTTTGTGGCTTTCTTGCTGACTCGCTTGCTCGTGCTCTAGTTGTTGCCTGATTTCTTAGAGTTTTGGGCTGATATGGAGTTATTTTTAGATTGATTTGTATTCCACGACGTCTGTAGACAGGAGTCAGACGGCAAGTTAGCCATTGACAACATGCCCTGTATTGCTTCTTGTGTGCTTGGGGATGCGGGTGGCTGACTGTGGAGCAAATATAACATTTGGTTACAACACAAAAAAATAGATACCTTGATGATCCCCTCCTTCTTTTATTATGCGGCTTGCCAGCACCTTTTATACCTAATAGAAAAGTCTGGCCCTGTACACTTTTGCCTTGTATTACTGCTTGGTGGTCCTATGCTCATTATGGACGAGGTCTCCATGTCGTTAAATGTTCCCCATCAAATACACAAAACAGAGGGTTTAATATTTGAATGAACCTACCTGTGTAGACCCTAAATATACATACAAAAGTTGCAAAATATGGTATGGTTATAAAACATGGCATATTTGCGCTATAATTTGGGTCACGAGCTGGTGTGGCCAAAAATGGCCCAAAAAATGTATTTGATCTTTTAAGATAGAAAGTGTGTCTCAAACCTAGATCTTCCTTTCAGGCTAAAAGTGAACCTATCAGGTGGTTTATGCTGCCCTGTCAGAGGGAGAGAAGCTGAGCTCTGTGATATATAGGGTTATATGATAAGAGGAGCTGAGCTCTGTGATATATAGGGTTATATGATGAGGAGCTGAGCTCTGTGATATATAGAGTTATATAATAGAGGAGAGGAGCTGAGCTCTGTGATATATAGGGTTATATGATATAGGGAGAGAAGCTGAGCTCTGTGATATATAGGATTATATGATAAGAGGAGCTGAGCTCTGTGATATATAGGATTATATGATAAGAGGAGCTGAGCTCTGTGATATATAGGTTTATATGATAGAGGAGAGAAGCTGAGCCCTGTGATATATAGGGTTATATGATCGAGGAGCTGAGCTCTGTGATATATAGGGTTATATGATCGAGGAGCTGAGCTCTGTGATATATAGGGTCATATGATAGAGGAGAGAAGCTGAGATCTGTGATATATAGGGTTATATGGATTATAAATCGTGCTAAAACAACAAAAAGGTGTGGGGAGACAAAAAGCGCAGCTCCTTGTGTAGTACAATTTGGCAAGCAGAACCAGTAATCAATAATTAGTGCCGCTCACCTGAGTGAGTTGTACAAATGATATGGTACAACTCATATGAAGACATATGGTAATAATTGCATCCACATGGGTATGGTCTGACTCTTCTGCAGGTATATCCACTAGTAAAGCAGCCTTACTCTTAAAAAAAACACCTGACTGCTTGCACCAAAAGACTTTCGGGGAATATATAACAATGCAAAAAGGGACAATTTGTCCTTAGGATTATAAGTAAAAAGGCGCTTGGGATATTCTTAATGCCAAAAAATGATAACTTGGACTATATATGTATGTCCACTATTTATTGGCAAAAATATATTAAAAGTAAATAACAAAAATAATCAACGCGTTTCACCCGCTGTCATCGTGTGCTTCCTCAGGAGTAAATGAAATAAGATCACTACTATGTAAGATCAGTTCTGTGCCATGATAATTTCATTTACTCCTGAGGAAGCACACGATGACAGCGGGCGAAACGCGTTGATTATTTTTGTTATTTACTTTTAATATATTTTTGGCAATAAATAGTGGACATAAATATATAGTCCAAGTTATAATTTTTTGGCATTAAGAATATACCAAGAGCCTTTTTACCCTTAATCCTAAGGATAAATGGTCCCTTTTTGCATTGTTATATAGGGCTATATGATAGAGGAGAGAGAAGCTGAGCTCTGTGATATATAGGGTTATATGGTAGAGGGAGATGAGATGAGCTCTGCGATATATAGGGTTATATGATAGAGGAGAGAGGCTGAGCTCTGTGATATATAGGGTTATATGATAGAGGAGAGAGCCTGAGCTCTGTAATATACAGGCTTATATGATTTAATGTTGAATGTCTGAGTATAAAGCAGAATAAATTATCACACGATTTCTAAAAGTAAATGTTCAAGGGGTATTCTCACCACATTGATTAGCTGTAAACATGTAAGCAAAGGTAAATAAAGACCATTACCAAATACATTGCTTGGGATGGTCACTCCCTGTGGTGTCTTACAAGCAGCTCACGAGCTAGTTTACATTACTTACTGATAAACTTAAGCCCTTCAGAGCTCTGTAGCTCTGGGTACTGCTGTTTAGTCCCCTCCATTACCTCCAAGTCCCTCTAACAGACTCAGCTAGGAATGGCAAAACTGGAGGGTCAATTACTACTGTAGAACCACCCACAGCCTCATCAGGAAGTGGGAGTCTGAAGCTGTGTAGAGCCATAAGCTGCCTATATACAGTGACTGACAGTTCGCTCTATACATACACTAATTCAGGGAAAACTCTCAATCATGGTATATGTGTGGGGTAATCAAGACTCTCAATGCGACTAAGAGAGTCCTATTAGAATTTAAACTGCTTTTTACACAAAACTCCTGCTCCAAATCATATTAACCTATATAAAACATAATTCAGATTCTGAACCTCGATCACATCCTGAGCTCAGCTAGGGCAGTATAAACCACCTGACCGGTTGACTTTAAAGATGTTAACTTTTTTTTTTTTTTTTTTTTTACAAAGGCTCTGGCACATTTCAATTCAACGCATCTCTACTACACGTTCAAAAATATCTACTTTTATTTAAGAATAAATAAAAACATCACTGCAAAATAAGGGCAATTCAGAATGGGGAACACGTATGAACCACCCAACGTGTAGGTACATACCCAAACTCACAAATAATTGATAGGTAACAATTAAATCACATTTATAAAGTAATTATTCCGGATTAAAAAAAAATTCCTAAAATTATCATATTTTTTCAAACTCATATGATTGATATGTAGATACAGGGAACTTCTGAGCCTAATATTGTAAGGAATGAGAGAGAAACCACCGAAACATACAAACACCGATATTTTATTCTTCCATAAAGTGTGAAAATATCTCCACCATGAAGTGCAATGATTTGACTCCACTGGAGTCCTTATCAAGCATATGGAGTCGAAATGTCACACCGTATGGAGATGTTTTCACAACTATTGTTGTGTCTGTACATTTTGGTGGTTGCTGTCCCATTGCTATAGAAGTTTCATAGCTGCTGAAATAGAAGTGTGTGAAGGGATCAAATCCAAGAAAGTATTTCCTACCCAAATGTCCAGATTAATCTCACATGTCAAGTCACTAGAATAAGCGCCATTGTGGCTATATCAATAATAACATAAAACACTAACCCTGCATTTGGTGTGCACTGGCGAACGTAGAGCAAATCTTAGGAAATACCCCCCTACATGTTAAGACTACACACCCCTGTAAGCTTTTAGCCCCAACATCTGATTATGTCTTGTAGCCTTCATCCCCTCCTACAGCAGAACCGGTTAATGTGTGCGTATATAGCATCCACTGAAAAACAGCTAGGGCTATGTTCACACGGCTTATTTTGGGGCGCATTGCACACTGTACTGCGCTCTAATACGAGCGAAATGCGCCTCATAATTACGGTAATCCATAGTTCTCATAGAGAACTATGGATTACGCCTCCCCTCCCCGCGCGTACAATACGCTCGTGCTTTTGTGCCACGAGTAATGAATGTCTATGGGGCCGACGGGCTGCCGCCCCCCCTGCGTCATGGGAGTACGCGCCGATCAGCGCGACTCCCGAACACCCGGTGTAATTGCGGGGCGTACTGTACGCACCGCAATTAAGCCATGTGAACATAGCCTTAAGGGTATGTTCATACGGCGTAACTGTGGTGCCTACAGTATGGCCGCATTTACGCCGGGTGATTTGGGAGTCACGCTGATACGCACGTACTCCCTCGGCATTCGCCGCACGTAATTGACATGTCACTTATCTCCCCACGCGTACAATACGATCGTATTGTACGAGCGGGGAGAGGAGGCGTAATCCATAGTTCTCTATGAGAACTACAGATTACCGCAATTTCGGCGAGCACCTCACCCGTATTAGAGCACAAATACGACGTGAAATGTGCGCCGATATTAGCCTGTGTGAACATACCCTTACAGATTCAGCGATATTAATGCACCATCAGTGTAGCTCAGTTATGAAAGTCTCTTTATTAGAAGCATGTGCTCCATAGATGGCTTTATCCAAACAAAAACTAGGGAGTCCCAGTCAAAGGACCCCCATCAATACTAACTTCTGATATGTCACAAGCCAATTGACAGCATGCACTCTCTCAAAGCTATGTCCTCATTTAACCTATTGATAGAACAGGGAGAAATCAGCACATCACTTGTGATATCTGCCAAGAAAGTCTGCAGCTTGTTCCGGTGTATGATCTCCTCTTACTCCTCCCAGAGGTAATTGTAGGTGAAATAGACCATCAAACCTGCAGGAAGAACTGCTGCTGGGTATGTCTAGAGCTCTGCGCAATTAACCACCGCATAGAAGAACAGGCCAGATCATTTAATCAAACTGCCCATTACTGAATAAAGATGTAAATTCATATCTACGTGCAGGAAGCCCGGCAATTTACCATTAATTCCAATATGGACTGCATTTTAATTTGTGTAATGAAGGACATTACTTATAGCTGAAACCTCAAAGCATTTAAATGTATGGTATCATAACCAAGTGCTGTATACGCCTAATGCATTAACTAAAAGCCTGCCTGTAATCCTTTGTCCAGAATTTTTTTGATGTACGTCTTTGATGGCAGATCAGAGTTTTGTTTTTTAATTATTTGTTGTCCGTATTTTTGAGTATTTTCTCTGCTGAAAAATGTATTACGTGGGTTGTCATGAAGCCATTCCTACAGTAGCTTAGTGGTTTCCCTTTGTGATAAAGGTATGAGGTATGTTAGAATCATACAAAAGACTGACACGAAGAGTGGAGAGGTGGTTGAAGGATGAGCAAGTGAGAAAGTGTCCGTGCAAAGCTGAACCAATGACCAAAGCTAAATCTCTTTAGGCTGCGTCCACTCCTACGTTCTTATTTCCAGTTTTCTGTTTTGACATAAGAGCAGAAAACGTAGGCTATGCCTACACTGTAGCATTATGGTGGTATTTTAAAAAAACTAAAAGCGTCGAAGATATGATCGTTTGTGTGGCCCCATAGACGGCAATAGAAAAGACTAGTTGTAGTCTCCACAGCTCTTTTGGTGTGGGCATATTATGCAATATGATACGCTAGCGCTTTTAGTTTTCTTGCCGTCTTCCCATACAATACAATTGTATGGGCGGCGTAAAAAAAAAAAAAAAAACAAGAAATGTCTGCAGTTTTTGCGCAAAACGTGACAAAAACCGTGGTCCTGCATTGGAGAAAAAACCGCCACTTTCTGGTCGTTTTTTGTCCGATGCAGTATAGACATGGCCTTAGAAGTATGGCGACGCCGGATCGGTTACGTAACAGACACCAATGGTGCTTGACGGAACCAGTCAGAGTCCATTGTTTGAACCGAAAAAATAGCAAAGAAAGCTGCACTATTTTTGCAGCAATTTTTTTTTTTTACTGGAGGTTGCGAATGGAACCAGCGTAAACCAGGCTATGGCCATCTAAAAGCTGTGGTCGCAGCTTTGCTTACAATAAGAGTGGCAGCTCTGTAGCACAAACTGCTACAGCAAATGAAATATGAGCACATGCTAAAAAAGCTTTGGGAAGAAATGTGTTTTGATAAGATACAGTCAAAGGAAAGTCAAATGTCAATTTAATTTTAAGGAACAATCCCTCCTCTGCCGCCACTGGTATACTGATAGATGCAGGATTCCCAGGCTCTCTGACATTCGCTTGCTAAACTTTTCTAGTGTTTTGCAGTATCATCTAAAAACAGGTTGTAGTTGCACAATGTATCTGAATATGTGTGAGCAAAGCTATGAATTAGGTATGCAAGCTCCTGACCACGACTTCATTCACATGTCCTTCTTCATTGGCAGAATCCCGGAACGGATTTTAGCCTTGCACGTAATCGCTTGACAACAATACATACATAGAACAAAGCAAATATAGTATAACTTTTTTGGTTTAGAAACAAAGTAGACATTTTTCTGAAAGGCAGAATAAACCTTTAGGGTGTGTTCACACGGCATTTTTGGATCTGATTTTGGATCCGTTTTGGATCTGAAAATCGCAATAACAAACGCAGCGTCACACGGAGCCAAAACGCATACAACATGCATCTGCGTGTATGGATGCGTTTCGGCTGCCACAGGATCGCACCCTATAGTTGTAAATAGGGCTCCTGCTGCGTCTTTCGGTTCAAGAATTGACATCTCAATTCTTACAACGGATCTGAGACGCAAGTAAACACGCGTCGGCGATCACTCGTCTGAACGCCGATGTGTGTTTTACATTGGAAGCAATGTAAAATCACACTGCTATTTGCTAGATGCGTTTGGGTCCGATAGACAGACCCAAACATACATCTAATAACGTATGCTCTTATGGACTGAACATAGCATAAATTCTGTAACAGATCCTGACACGTCTTAGTAAATCCTTGTGTACCCTGTGAAATAACATTTCTGGAGCATCTTCTCATATAACTCTGTGATGTTCCTCTGTTATTCCTTTTGGAAATGTATTACTGAACCAGTGAACTGGGCGTTACTATTCCAGTTATTAAGGGGGTGTATCCCTGCACACACTGACTGCCTGCAAGATTGGACTACACCACACTGCGCAGCAACACTCCACCCCCCAAATGGTAACACCCAGTTGACCGATTCGGTAACAAAGTTCTAAAAGGAGTTAGAAAGAAACAGAGTTATAAGAGAAGAATTGTTATATGATGGGAAACACAGGTATTTACTAATACACACAGATGAGAAAGGGCCACAGGTGCTCTGCTTTGTACCTATTCACAGCATAGTCTTTTTATTTACCATGTGGACATACAGGTTTTGAAATAGTTTCCAATACATTCTTCATACGGCTCTTATGTGTAAGATCTGAAAAGTGTGGGTTGTGTCTCTCTCTCCTTCCCATCCATGCATATGAGATTATAATCAGTAAGGAGTCTTGACTAGATAAAAAGGATATCTTCTTCCATCATGATAGTCACAGAAGGATACGCCGGATGGCCCTATCCGTGAAACCAGGTGGTGAAATGCAGAAGTCTACAATACTGTACCGTTTCTACACAGATGCATTCAGCTATTAGGACACAAACTGACTTATCTGCTTCTACCAGCCATTCCAACCAACATTTGTCCATTGGGACAGCTAAGTACAGCAGCCATTTGCCCAACGTGTAAAACTGTTACAAGAAAGCAACAATAGTTATTTCCTTATCACTTTAAAACATTGTGACACAAATTCTTTGGTGCTCCGGTAAGACTGTCTCGATTATCGCTGCCTGGAAACAGATATGGGGCTGCAAGCATTCTTATGGTTCAATCAGAAATCTCTCACCTCCTGGGAAGAGACACATTGCACAAGAGCTGCTCTCAGCCTACTACTTTTACCTACCTATTAGAATTGTAATCCAATCCTCCCACTTCTTTACTTGCTTGCAAAAGGTCCAGAATGCCCCCCAGAACTTGTGCTGTCCTTCTTCACTTTGGAATTTCGGGCTGGTTTTGCTTCTGTGTCAATGTGAAGAGATCCTTCGTCTGAGGAATCGTCACTCTGTATTGCGAGAAACAGTGTTGAAAATTACCTTCTCCCACCAGGAACCTGTCCCAAATCTAACGATCCCAGAAACATCCTGCAGCCTTCTCCACTGCTTGGTGTAGCTAGATCAAAGAATACTCTTTGCGGTCTTGTAGATTGCTTTATTTTGTCAAATATTTCATGCATTTGGAAGCATGGTCTTGTACCATGTCTTGTACATCTAGATCAAAGATATAGAACAGCCAGACTTGTATATCACTCTTCCGTCTATCGTGCGTGCGTGTGTGTGTGTGTTTTGCTTCTTTATTAAATCATATCATAAAAAATAGCAGTACATCACACAGGGGTCATGGGTGTCCTCCCATATGAGCAGCTGGCACAGACGCGTTTCCCCGGCACAATGAGTAAGATTTTTTAAAACGCGTCTGTGCCAGCTGCTCGTATGGGAGGACACCCACGACACCTGTGCTATGTACCACTATTTTTTATGATATGATTCAATAAAGTAGCAAGAATTTTTAAGGATGTAATGCATGCCAACTGCTTTATTTTAAGACGCTGTTCACTGGACAACTTTGCCTGTGATTACTATCGTTTGCCCAGCACGGAGCTCTCTGGGAATCCGAGCACCGCACCTATTCGGCATGGAATCAATCACACGTAAGTGAGCTAACACTGCACAAAAGACTCTATCAAGAAATGGCAGATAATTATATCTTAGCTGATAAATGGAGTTAAATGGGTGTTTTTACTGTGCTGTTTTACAAGACATGACCTTTTACAGCCAGTTTCAGGCTCCCACTTCCTTTTCAGGCTGTGGGTGGTTCTACATCAGTGACTTAGTTGGCCAAAGCTCCATTGGTAATAGAAGGGTTTATATAGCAGGACACAAGTGCTTTAAAGGTTAAAGTTTGTCAATAAGAAACACAAACATGCTACTGTGCTGCTAATAAGACACAGCAGGGAGTAACAACACCATCCTGCCAGAGCTATTAGAGCAGAGAAAGGTGGTTGGCAACCTAGGGAAGCTTGTGTATACAAGCAGGAGATAAGGCCTGTCGTAGCCTCTAAGGAAAGAAAAATCAGAACAGCAATGTATATGGTAATAGTCATTACTAAAGCTTGCCTACATGTTTAAAGCTAATCAATGTGTCAGAAATACCCATTAAAAAAACACAAACAAATAATTGCTCTGACTTGAAGCAATTTTTCAAACGGTCCTGTGAGAAAACCTAAAGACGGAAGTAAAATGTTACTAATGCTTTACACATACAGCTTAATGTAATCGAAGCTGAGAATATGAGAATACAAGGATTCCGTTGAATGGTGTATGTGTCTGTATACATATGCAGCTTTTTGCACGTTGTATGGATATGTGGTTATAGGCACAAACCCACCTGCAAAGAATATAAATGCTGCAATCTCAGCTTCCTCCTTTCACTTCAGTAGGAGTTCTGAGTACAGCCAAGCACACTTGCTACGCTGTACTCAGAACTGCTTATATCTGGTAAACATGCCATACATTTCTGAGATGGACATACCAAATGAATGACATACAATCCTGTATAAACTTCTTTTATTCTATGATATTCTGGATAGTTTATTTCCTTCACTGGCGGGGTCCTCAGCAGATTTGTGCATTCCATGTCAGGGTAAATAGGTGATCTGGACTTAAATCTTATTGTATTGTAACTATTTCTTTAGTCAATCTGTCATAAGACAGACTTTGTAAGTATACATTTCATTTCACACACTCTCTCAACTTTTTCACTTACCCTTTCTTTACAGATAAGAACAGATAACCCAAAAACCTGAAATATCATGGTCAAGTGGGAGGAGAGATAGATAGATAGATAGATAGACAATTAGACAGACAGACAGATAATTAGATAGACAGACAATTAGATAGATATATAGATTAGATATATATATATATATATATTAGATATATATATTAGATAGATATATAGATCAGATAGATATATATATAGATTAGATAGATAGATGGCTAGATAGATAGCTCAATGATCCATGCTATCAACTGTCTAATACACAGTAAGAGCTATGTCTGACAAGTTTCATACCTTATACTTCTTCTCCAGGACTTTGGGTTTCTTGGGTGGCACAAGAGGAGGTGTTTCTTTTGCATCTGATAAAACTAGAGATAGAATCACAATGTAATGGTAAATTCAATCTGCTCCACATCTGCACACAATAAATCCACATGGGAGACATTAGGTGAGGAAGGCGGCCTCTGGGCTATTTTTGGGTGCATTGGTTATTTTTAATACATAATCTATTCTTCAACCCTCTCTACATGATTCCTGTTGAACAATAAGTATTCACAAGACATTTTCATCATGCAGTGTATTCACAACAATGCCACATGGCCTCCAGAACCACAGCAGCTCAGTTCACGGTTCTGCCACTAGGGGTCGATGATGCAAGCCTCTGTGTTATTATTTGGAATCTCCTGCATTATCTCAGAGGTAAAAATGTGACTAAAACGGCAGATACTTTACAAAGCCAAACATAAGAAAGTCACCAGCGTGTAGTAAATATATAAGAAGAGAGACTGGCTGTTATGTCATGACTGTCCTTAATTTGAGACATAGGGTCACATGTATGAAAACGGTCTTGGGCTAAGACTTTCTTTGTTGCCCATAGCAACCAGAGTTCCATTTACATTTCATATAGTGCTCTGAAAGAATGAAACGGGTGCTCTGATTGGTTGCTATGGGCGACAAAAAGTCTTCGATCAAGACAGTTTTCATACATGTTCACATGCCGTTCTTGGATACGATTTTGGATCTGAAAAAATGCATCCAAAAATAGAGCGTCACATCCAACACGCAGCTGCATGTTTGGATTCGTTTTGGCTGCAGCAGGATCGTACCCCATGGTTTATAATAAGGTTTCTGGCTTCAGATCAAGGATTGACAGATGGATCCAAAAGACGCAAGTATACATGCATCAGCGATCACTTGTCTGGACGCCGATACGTGTTTTACATTGCAAGCAATCACACTGCACATAGCTAGATGCGTGTTTGTATCTGTTTAGGGTCCGATAGATGGATCCAAAGACGCATCTAATAATGTATGTTCACTTGGACAGAACACGGCGTGTGAACATACCCTAAGACGGATGCATTAGGAGGATGTGGTGATCAATCCTGTATAAGTCATGGCGTCCTGTGTCTGATTAGCACACGAATATTAATGAATTTCCATCATGTTCAATTAAGAGTGAAAAATGTGGTTCTATAGCCCCTTAAAGGGAACCTGTCACATAGGTTGTGCCCCACTTGCTGAGGGCAGCACAAGCTAGTGTCAGACCTGCTGTTCCCAGCGCTGTGTCCCTTATTCTATACGATGCAGCAATTTTAGAGCATTTACCCCTCAAATCTTATTCATGAGCAGGTGTTAGCTCCACCCACCAAAGGCTAGCTCCACCCACTGACAGTTATTCGCGTTTCTACCTATTCAAAGTAATAGGTTTGTCAGTTGAGGTGGGCGGGGGCTAGCCTCAGGTGGGCGGGGTTTGAAAAAACACACTCTAAAGGACTCTTCGAATGACTCTTCTGGCTGAAAACTGCAGATTTGAGCATTAAATACACAAAAACTACAGCATCTTACAGAATAAGGGACACAGTGCTGGAAACAGCAGGTCTGACACTAGCTTGTGCTGTCCTCAGCAAGGGGGGCATAATCTATGTGACAGGTTCTCTTTAAGCCCCAGGCCTGAAAATGGCCTTAATGACCAGAACATTTGTTAGTTTTTGCCTCCTTGCATTTCAACAGTGGTAACGTTTTTATTTTTTCAATGACGCAGTTGCACGAGGCCTTGTTTTATGCTGGAGAAGTTGTACTTTTTGGAAGCATAGTTTGAGTTTACGTATAAATTACTGCAGATTTTTTTCAAAAATTTATTTTATTTTTTCATTATTTTTTTTTTTACACCACTCATATTTGACACTAAGGGTGAAATGTATGAGGTTGGCGCTGACAGGCCAGTTATAAATCGCTTTAAGGCAGTGAAGAATGCGCCAGAATGTATGAACCTGTTCTTCTGCAGGTCATACATACAGGTGCAGTGTAGTACCAATACGACAAGTCTAGCTCAGGCACCACCTTTAACCTGGGCTGTTCTGCGCCTAGGGTTGTCATCAAATAATCATAAATGTGTCTACTTCTTAAAATGTGGTGTGCACACCCCCAGAACGCCCCTAATTTTGGTGCATTAAAAAGCGGTTACTGCGCCAAAGTTTGTAGTGCGACTCTTCATACAGCTGTAGAACACGTATGCTAGAGCATTTTGATGCTAGACTGGCACAGCCCCGTTCATACAGGTCGCCCTAAATAACCTGTTAGATTAATTCTGCAGTCGTATTAAGTACAGCTCTGTTCCTAGTGCAGCTGCGGCGTTGGAAGCAGCAAAACTCCAACTTTCTGCAGCGAGATCTAAAGATATCACTGCAGAAAGGAGACCTGCACTGACTGACGACTATAGTCAGGTGGTAAAAAATGGTGAATGCAGTGATTTTACTTGGAAACAACTGTACTACAAGTCCCAGCATATGACTGATGTTTTATGATAATGGCGCTTCTCTCTATGAAATAAGTGTACGCTGCTCTGCCCCGATTCCCCTGGCAGCAGCTCCTAATAACAAGGGTATTTTCATCTCATGAAGTGATGGAGTATTTTTTGCTAGGATATGCCATCACTTTATGATGGGTGGAAGGACAATCTCTTAGACCTCCGCAATTGTGAAAATGAAGAGGGCACGGTGCTAGTGCAGTGCTGCATACCGTTTCTCTGCACTGCAGTGCCCATGACCACCTGGCTGCACAGAGAACCATAGCTTGGACCCATTCATTCTCATCAGTGGAGATCCCAGAGGTCAAACCCCCACCAACCATAAAGTGATGACACAGTCCGGTGATATGCCATTACTTTATGAGAAAAGAAGACCCCTTTAAATTACATTTTGTGTGTTTCCAAGACATCTTACATGATAAGTCCCTCTTTGTTGTAGTTGTCTTCTTTCTCCTGATTGGAAACTCGTCAATTTTTAGCTCTCCGTCATCTGAGACGTATTCATATTCATCCCTGATTGGCTTGTTTTTGTCTTCTTTAAAATTCTGCAAGGATCCAAAGATGCTGGGGCTGTTCTGGGGCTTGATACCCTTATGACTGTGAAAAAAAACTGATGTTACAAAAGACAAACGCACAAGAACAAGAAAGTCTAGACAAGTCCAACTTTGTGACAAGTCCACCTAATGGATAGTAAGCAGGGCTGTGGAGTCGAAGCCTATTTTGCAGGAGTCGGAGTAGTCATAAAATGGACTCCGACTCCCAAAATATATAATTAGTTGGTCCAGTTAGTTCGATGCAAAGATCAAGAGGAATTGTGTCCGGCCAGTGCTACTGCTCCCATATCTTCAGCCTCATCACATGAGGAGTGTAATTGAGTGTAATTGATGACATGGAGCAGGCAAAGCGCTGCCCCAGGGGGAAAGATTCTGCTCCAATGGCAAACAGATTTCAGCAAAATTTTTCATCTGCTTTCAAAGTAGAAGAGTTCAACCATTCATCAAAACTGACTTGTGGCTGAGGCACAAGTTAGTGTAGAGAGGCCGTTCTCTAGCCTGGAAATAATGAGATCAGATGTGAGGTCATCTATGCAGGATCTGATGGAGGCAAATGTTCCTGCAGTGTTTTACATATTTACATTTTTTTGTGTTCTAAAGTCATATCCAATAAACATATAATACACTGACAAGCAAAATGGTAACAATGTTCTGAACATGTGACTTTCCGACTCCATATCTCACCATTCACTACAGCTTTGTTCATGAGGCTACTGTAATTTTATATACAGTCATCTTACCTATCTTATACATAAATTTGACTTGCAAATATTTAGCACCTGCTTAGTTCTGAAGATTCTTTCCTTTAACTGCATTGTTATGTTTTGCTGCTAAAAATCAAAATGTTAATTTGTATTATTTTGTTAGTATTTGGGAAATCCACCTTTGGCTTTCATCACTGCCTGAATCTTTCTGTGCTCTGAATCAGATTCAAGTATATCTTGACCAAAATCTGATCCCAGGTCTCTTCTACACATTCCCAATGTTGGTGCAGACTGGACTTGGATACAAACACAGCTTTTTCTTCAACTCTACCCACAAGTGTTCAAAAGATCAAAACATTGTTACCCTTTTGCTTGTCAGTGTCTTTTTCTACCTAAATAGCTTGATTATTGTATCACAAGGTGATAAACAGCCTGATGTTACTATTTTACTACAGTAAAGTTATCACTTAAACATGTGCCATGTATGAGGGAGGCAGGAGTCAGAGTCGGAGGTTTGGGAAATTGAGGAGTCAGAGTCGGGGCTTTGGCTTGTCGTCTCCACAGCCCTGATAGTAAGACCTCCAAGATGGCAGCACTGGAATATGTTAGCTTATGCAATGTTCTGTGGTCATCATCACCTCTCCACCTCTATCATAAGGGCTGATGGAAAAAAAATTTTTTTAGTATGACATTAGTACAACATGAAGGCAGCTTAACCTTGTGGACAAAAATGTCATCCCAAGCAACAGCAAAGGCCTATGTAAAAAGGTAAAGTATTAAGTCAAGGAATAATGCTTTTACACGAGCTGAATGTCAGGCGACCATTGCTCAGTGTCAACATCCCAATGTTCAGCTGATCACCTGATGGCATCTTTTATGTGGATATTTAATGAGACAGTCTCATTACAAATATTAGCTTTCAACATGTACGGACGATAAATGAAGACTTTTCCCAAATAAATGGCTTTGATTATTTTCCTTTGTTAAGGAGATGAGAGATTTTATCTGCTCTGAGTGAACACAGATTTCTCTGGTTTCCGACCTGCTCTCTCCTTCTCCCTTTGCTCATTGTCTTATCTGAGAGCAGGGATTGACGTCACTACAGGTCGGCACATAGGACGCCGACAGCTTGAGAAATTAGAGTGTCATCTCTAACAAACAAAGGAGACTAAATACTTATTTACTTTTAGCTCTGAAGCTCTCTGCTCTATAGAGAACATCGTCTGCGCTCATGTCAGTGCAATTAGAAGAGCTGTGAAAACTGAGTTGATATGGTGATCACTGCTATAGAACCAACAATAGCTGATGGAGAAGAGACAGGATGCATTAATCTAAAGCTGCTTTCGGGTCTGTGAAACAGCATGGTTAGACAACCCCTTTAAAATGAGTGTCGGCAGCATATCTCCTGATATAAAGAATATGCTGCCAATAATCAATGTATGTTTATGAGCGAAGAGGCTGCGAAAGGGCTGAAAAAACATTTACGAGAAACCGTCCAAATAATTGGGAAAGAGCTAGAGCGGATCGACTTCTTGTATAATCGATTGACACTTATTACAGGCAATCCATCTGTCCATGTAAAAGAACCCAAACTCAACAGTACCTGCCACAGATCATATAATTCTCCACAGATTGCAAAAGTGACCTAGATATTTAGATAATGATGTGAAACATCACATCTGCCCTCTCAATTTAATAGGTAATGATTAGTGATTTCTAATTATATAATGATGATATGCTGGATTACTCTAAGGAGCCCAAACACTTACTGGGAATCCAGGACTTGATGCACTTTATTACTCTTCATGTCTCATAGCTTATTCTTTTATATCTAGGTTGCAGACCCTATTTATTGGCTATTGTTTACTAGGCAAAGGCCTATAAGGGACCATAGGGTAAAGGCTCCAGTGCAGGCTCATCCTTATCCACATTTTCTGCCTTAGAACAAGCACAGCCTATTAAAGGGTTAGTGTATGTAGATATATTTTATGACTATATTATTGACAAAGGAATTTTAGCCAACCTTATAAAATGGGTATTACCACAGAATATAGCCTAATAGCCTGACAGATGTTCAGGCAACAGTGATCCCCGACCATCAATCTGTGTAGTCAGGAAGCCACCATTTACAGCAATCGAATGAAGATTATATGGATAGAAGGCCGAGAATGTCCACAGCCATCTTTCCTTACTATCGGAGACATAGAAACAGGAAAGCGGAAAGTGGACATGTCATAGAAACTTGTTGAATCGGTCATTGTTGGGAGTTCTTAAATGGGTTGCCCACCTCGTTAAAAAGTTATTTTTATAAGGTCCAGATTCCCAAGTTGCTAAAAAAAAAAAGAAAAAAAAGCTCACCTTCCCCAGTTCCAATGGTGGATCTGGTCTTCTGTTGACACGGGGTCGCTTCCGAATGGGGACATCACCACTGCAGCTGTTGATTAGTTGAAATAGACACATGCCTCTAACTTGCATCTTTCGGACCTTTTAACTTCCAAATGGAGATGCAAGTTAGGGGCACGTGACCTCTGAAGCCAATCAGCGGCCGCAACAGTGAGATCTTTGTGAGGAAGGGACACTGTGTCAACAGAAGACCGGACAGGCACGCCGCTGGAACACGGCAACGGACAAATACCTTACTTGGGTCTCTGGACCATTTTAAATAACTTTTTTACCAATGTGGACAACCCCTTTAAATCTGCAACAGCTATCTTAATTTGTGGCCAACAAATCTTCATAATTCTAAAGAACTCTGAGCTATTATTGTTGGCAGGGCACTTTAAATTGTTATGGGTTTATACTTTAGTTAAAGGGGTTGTCTCACTACATTGATTCATCTTGCCTCAGTCCTATCTTCTTGGTTTCATTTTGAATTCAGGGGCGTGTTTACTGGTTTCTACTAGGCTGCAGTAGAAGCCAGGTCTGTAGCTATAGCAACCAGTGTTGGCAGCCTATCAGGATAGATCAAACAGGTCTGTAGCTATAGCGACCTGAGGTGCTGATGCAGCCCATATAAGAGGGGATATCTTGGAATAGGTAGGACACTAATAATGGACAGATATTGCAAAGTGACTTGTTTTTGCAAGATCTTTAACATAAAAAACAATCTATGTAGTGAGGCAACCCCTTTATGTAATATAGGCACCACATGGGCAATAGTTTAGAAACCTTCAGTAATGCAGATATCTAAGCTAAAAGTTAAACATTAGTTTAATAGAGCCTGGGTGCAACTAGTACACCCAATGTTGCTTATCTCCAGCAGAAACAAAGGATGGACATGTAAGAATCCTAACTATCGAAGCCTTGTTTGTCCAACATCAGCACTGTCTGATGGTCTCCATAGTAATTAGATGACTTGTCAATGAATCCCAGCAGATTTGGCAGGATATTTCAGTTAATGGGGTTGTCCAGGTTAGATTTATACTTGAAATTGTTGCTGTTGCTTGAAAATACTTACCTCCCTACTCGAAACCGTTTCAGCGCTGCCTCTGCCGTTGCTCTCGCCGGGTCTTATACTTACCTCCTGGTCACGGCAATCAGAATCTCCACTGCAGCTGCTGATTGGCTGCACAAGTCATGTGCCATTTCCTGGCATTACCATTGGGAGTGTTCACATCTGAACTCTGATGTCAGGAAAAGAAATGTGACCATTGCAGCCAATCAGCTGCTGCCAAATTCAGGAGCCGAAACTAAATAGTACACCTGGTTAGAGCAGCGCTAAAAGGGAGGCAGATGGACAGGCAAGTACCACTTTTCTTTACTGCCTAGCAGCAGCAGCGGCGGTAGCACCAGTAGTTGACAGCACAATCTTAACCTGGACAACCCCTTTAAACACCTGAGCTTTTACAATATCACTATGGTTTCCTACATAGCAAGTGATTTGACAACTCAATTTACAGGTGTCTGATAGGGGTGTTAATATACAGTTTACATATTTTTTTAAAATGTCACACACCTGAATAGTTTCTTGCCAGAAAAGGAGAATTTGAATTTGCTATCCTTAATTGTGGAAAATGGGCTCTTCTGTATTTTATGCTCTTCTTCCATCTTCAGCAAGGAATCAGGCTTGCTGTTCTGCAACACAAGAAAGAAAATGGGTTAATCAGTCTTCCAGCGCATTTACCATTAAATAACCCACTAGGATTGGTTTTATGTTAATCACATCAATTTAGGTTCATTTTTCGCATTTGCAATGTATTGAAAACATAGGTTAATACACAGTAGACAAAATTTCAAACTTTATCTCAATCTGCCAAGTGTTAGGCATTATCACTGTGAATATATACACTTGTCAAAATGCACATTAACTTAATGATCTCATTTTTATTTTAACGGAAGAAGATAGCACAAAACTGCATATGAGGACAATAGGAGTCATTTAGAAAAGATAAAAAATTGCAATTCAAATTGTGTTTTTGCAAATCTTAGCGGCTGACTGTTTGCCTCAATGTCGATGTGAAGATGCATCTGATGATATGCAAAGAACACGGCTGGGAAAAGTGTTTCCTGTAGATATAATAATGTTCTCCATTTTTTAGCTCATTACTGTAGTGCAGAGACATCCAGTATTGAACACACCCGGCTGGCTATATTCCACTACTTCATGGTGCATTAATGGACAAAATGGAAATACAGGCTGCCAAGATTTATCACTATGAATAGTGAAGTTTAGTAAGGTGGCTACTATTGCATCCAAGTGATTAGCTGACGTTATGAGAAATGGCCAGGCTGAGTCTGCCAGAATGAGAGCAACTCAAACCTCTCAGTTGGTTTTAGGTTTCCCTATTTGAGAGCAGGATGTGATAGAGGGAGAGAAGCTGAGCTCTGTGATATATAGGGTTATATGATAGAGGAGAGAAGCTGAGCTCTGTGATATATAGGGTTATATGATAGAGGAGAGAAGCTGAGCTCTGTGATATATAGGGTTATATGATAGTGGGAGAGAAGCTGAGCTCTGTGATATATAAGGTTATATGATAGAGGAGAGAAGCTGAGCTCTGTGATATATAGGTTTTATATGATAGAGGGAGAGAAACTGAGCTCGGTGATATATAGGGTTATATGATAGAGGGAGAGGAGCTGAGCTCTGTGATATATAGGTTTATATAATAGAGGAGAGGAGCTGAGCTCTGTGATATTTAGGGTTATATGATAGAGGGAGAGCAGCTGAGCTCTGTGTTATATAGGGCTATATGATAGAGGAGAGGACCTGGGCTCTGTGATATATAGGGTTATATGGTAGAGGAGAGAAGCTGAGCTCTGTGATATATAGGGTTGTAAGATAGAGGAGAGGAGCTGAGCTCTGTGATATATAGGGTTATATGATAGAGGGAGAGTAGCTGAGCTCTGTGATATATAGTGTTATATGAAAGAAGGAAATGAGCTGAGCTCTGTGATATATAGGGTTATATGATAGAGGGAGAGGAGCTGAGCTCTGTGATATATAGGGTTATATGATAGAAGGAAATGAGTTGAGCTCTGTGATATATAGGATTATATGACATAGGAGAGAACAAAGGTTTCTTAAAATTATTTAACATTGAACGCTGCAATTTAGTAAGTTGCTATGGTTCTCCGTATAACACTGGAATAAAAAAAAAAAATTAAATAAGTTTGCTAATCCCCCATGAACAGTACAAAATATCTGTAAAAAGGGGCCATAATCGGGTAAGATTTTTTCAGTGACTAATACGCTTTATTTCTTTGCCTCCTTTCACTTCATGTAGATCTCAAAGCTATGATAGCACAAAAGAAAACAGTTTCCACAAGTGATAATTACATGTAATTTACCACATATCAGATACATTCTTGCAGAGAAGTAAAATTACTGGTCTGAATCTAATGTAACGATTTAGGATGCTTAGGAAATCAACCAGTAAAACGAAACTGAAGGTTTAAAGTAGTAATATTTTTCTTTTGTAAATGTGTAATGAGATATATCTAAAAAAATATATATTTTAATACGGTAAAGCTAGAATGACACTTTCAAATGGTTTCCTGATGGAAAGGACTAAGGACTTTCATTAGCTCCTTAAAATTTAGCATAAAAAGAGAGGGCAAAACATTTTCCATAGAAACACTTACATTAAAGGTATGTTCACACGGTGTATTTGCGGGGTGTACTTCATGGAGTAATTGTGCTGTAATGCGCCCAAAGTACGCCCCGCAAATATGGTAAAACCATAACACTGATTGAGTACTATGATTTCCCAGCGTATACCCCGTCGCACAGTGACGTCACTTCTTTCAGGCGCTTGCGTGCCGGGGAAAGTGATTATGAATGGAAGCCAGACCGGAGAGCTGGCCAGCATGTACTTTCAACAGCAGGCGCCTAGCAGAGCACACAGGTACGTTCTGCTATACGCTGTGTGAACCCGGACTAAGGATGAACCATCTTAATGCCTGAGGTCTAGTAAACTGCTACTAAAAATCCTCATGACCTTATTATACATTTCCCAGAATGGGAGATATTTATAAAAAAAACTAGTGAAAAAAACTAACAGACCCAATAGCGACTAGTAACATAACAGATCTTACTTTTCTAAGACCGGTAAAAAATGAAAGCTATGACTTTATTGCGTGGTATATGGTTCGGTTCCACTTTTCATGCCCTACGTTTTCATACCAATCTGCCCAGCTCACTTATAGGTGTAGTTTACCTTGTATTTCCACTTTGCTTCTGTTTTGATTTTATTCTGCTCTCGGATTTCAAACTTTTCGATTTCGTTGTTCTGTTTAGTCGTCTCCTCTTTGATCGGGACAGTTATCTCTTCTTTAGGTATCTAGAAGAGAGAAACCACCATAACTAATAGATAGGAGACAATGAGATTTACCAGTGCTACACTGAATGATTCCCAAATGATAACAAGCAAGTACTTGAAGAGTAGTATAGGCAGTGCCGGGGTCAGAGGTATGGTCTTGCTTGGATCCAACTTGTATCACTCAACCTTAACTATACCTGCACCTCATCATACCCAACATTAAAATCCACAAACATAACCATCTATACCTAATACAGACTTCAACCAAGCCATATCCTACCTGTAACCCATCATCTATCTAATACATATTGAATGGTTAATCTTTTTAAAATGTGTGAAACGTAAGGCCTGCAGGTGGATATCGGCCTGCCACATCATTTAATGGAAGATTTTACACAAGGAGCAGGGATAGACCAGGTCCGAACGCAAAAGATCCAGCTCTCCACCTTCCCCACAGGATGTAGAAAGCATTTGGCACAGGCGGTGGCGCCAGCATCAGGCACCATCTTGGATTTGGAAATCCAGCGCGCAGCTCCACAATGCTCTGTTCTGCAACGCACAGTTCTGACAGCCCTACCTAGGCACTCCAGCCACCCTCCTAGACCCTAGGAGAGCAACTATAATGCTGAGGTGGCCCTCGGTGAAAAGGAGTTTGACACCCCTTAGCTATTTGTTGAATAATGTAATATGTTGACCTATTTACCCAACATTATTCTATTATATTATTAGTCTACCATTTGAATTGGGATTTGTTTTTGCAAACTGTATTGTAGCAAAAAGATCTTACAGTTTATGGAGCATTTAAAGGTAAATGCATGGTGTGGTTATAAAATAAAAATGGAAGAAACAGCCACCCCTAATCTCCTACACATGAGGAATTGCACACGAGTTTATTGTTAACAATGTCCAGACATGTAATATAATATCAAACACATGTCTCAATACGCAAACGCCAGTTTTTTGGTCTATTTTGCGGCAAAAACACTTTTGACACCATATTCTCGATGTAAATGAACTATCATACGCCGGGCACGAGACATTGTAATGCGACTAAAAATTATACGCTGTGCGCCTCCGTAACGCAATGCGCCTATTGAGGCGCATTACATACACCAGTAATGATAAGTTATGCGCCTCCGTTGCGCAATGCACCTCGATAGGCGCATTACATACACTACCAATGATATGCTATTGTATTATATGATATTTAGGCGCAATGTGCCTTTTTAGGCGCATTAGGTTTACTATGCAAGGTCAGATTTTTGAGAGGATTGGACTTTCTGGCGCACTTTACACGGATTTGATGCGCCTGAAAACTGCCACGGCGCCGCCAATTTTTGGACATGTCGCCTTAAATACCTAGCTCATCCACTGTATTAGTGTTGACTTAGAAATTGCATTATAGAGAGTGTTCAGATAAACGGGAGATATACTCACTGTCCCTTTCTTTGGTGTGTCTACTTTAATCAGAGCATCCTTAGTGTGGGCCTCCAGAACATCGAGGTCAGGGGAGTCTGGTACCGGTGATGGTGAATCTTTGACCTTCTTTGTCTTCTTTTTTCCTCCCTCTTTAATTTTAGGTGGTTTTGGAGGTTTAGGAATTTTGGGAGTTTTGGGCAGTTTGGCACCTTTTGGAGGTTTTATCTCTTTGGGGGGTTTAGGCGGTTTGGGAAGCTTGGGAAACTTTTCACTCTTAGGAGTCTTTTTTTTCATAACTTTTTCCACAGGTGGAGGAGTGTCTGGCACAGGTGAAGGAGGTTCTTCTTTCTCAATGATTTTGTCTAAAATATTGTTCCCTTCTGGAATTGTGTTGGCACTGATGTCTGTTTTGTTGCCTTTTGATGCATTCTAAGTAGAGAAAAAAGTGGTTATTTCTTCACATCTAAACCTGGCTATAAATATTAAGTAGAGTTTTGGCTCTGTTGATTTTGTTAGGGAAACAAGAATCCGGCCTGCTGTATTCCCTTTGATCCTCTGAAAGATAAGCTGCACTAGCGGTATCTGGCATAAGTATATCCTCCTCATTTAACAGCATGTGAAATGAGCATACATGGTTATAGGAGAGTTGGGGAAGACAGCTGTCCTGATAGTGTTTGGTTAGCCTACGGATGGCGTGCTATCACCATATGCTATCACTTTATAATCATTTAGAGCCCGACCCCTGGAACCTTCATTAGCCCCCTTTTTTCTGACTCCCCAAGGTCTACAGAGGCATATCCTAGCAATACGCTATCACTTTCCGAGATGGGAACACACCTTTAAGAGCATTACCGTTTTAGGTAATGAAGTTTATTAATTGCATGAAAAGTTACACAAACGTTTCATTATAATATAAATAATTTTTATCATACTGAAACCTGATACTCCTTTAAGGGTATGTTCACGCGGTGTAGTGCAAGCACGCGGCGATCGGCGTGTATTTCCGAAGCATGGCCCACTGGCCCCACAGACATGCATTGTCAGTGGAGCGTAATCGCCGCAAACAATTGACATGTCAATTCTCCCCCCATATGTACAATATGATCGTATTGTACACGCGGGGGCACGACGTGTAATCCATAGCTCTCTGTGAGAGCTATGGATTACTGTAATTGTGGCGCGCATATCGCCACGTATAAAGCGCAATACGCGGCAAAATATGCTGCGAAAAGTGCGCCCAAATAAGCCGTGTGAACATACCCTTAGGGTATGTTCACACGGCGTATTTGCGCTGCAAATCGCCTGAAGTACGGCCCATAAAAACGCTAAAATCATAGCACTCATTGGGTGCTATGATTTTATGGCCTATTCCCCGGCGCACAGTATGGGAGGAAAGTGAAACTGAATGGGAGTCAGGCTGGAGAGCTGGCCAGCGTGTACTTTCAATAGCAGGCGTATAGCAGCGCGCACATGTACGCCGTGTGAACATACCCTAAGAGTTCACATATTACCCTGTACACTAGAAACTCAATGTTTCAAAACAATGATAAAATTTGTCCAAAAAGTTTTCTGTAAATGGGTTACATAGTTCTGCATAGATCAGATTTTGATGTGAGATAAACTGTAGCAATAATAATAAAAAAAAGCAGTGCAATTGTATGGGTAGACCTTTAAGAAAACATGTAGGGCTATCAGTGCTTTGACATGAATATATGTGGAGCTTAATAGGTTATTGATATCATGACACATTAATTTTTTTTGCTTTTGTACAGCCTTAAAAGCAAGACATTTAAAGCAAGTCTGTCAGGTGGTTTATGCTACCATATCTGAGATCAGGATGTGAAAAGGGAAGAAAAGCTGTGCTCTGTAATATATAGGTATATATGATTTGGAGCAGGATTTCTGAACAAAAAATAAGAACATGGCTTTTGCTCACAATCTTCCCTAGTTACCGGTCACACCTCTCTGCTCTTACAGGTGCCTGGACAGTGACATGACTCCCTGCTGTGTTCCTTATCTTGAAACACAAGAACTTGTTTGGGTTAATCACTAACAAGTTTTAACCCTTTAGAGGTCTTTAGCCTTGTGCACTAAAGTTTACAAACCTTCTGCACTCATGTCACTCAATCAGACTCAGCTAGGTATAGCGGAACCGATAGGCCAATCACTGCTATAGAACCACCCACAGCCTGACCAGGAAATGGAAGTCTCAAGCTGTTTATGGCTCTATAAAACGGCATGGTGAGACAACCCATTTAAGAGACCGTGGAAGTCCTGCTTACCTTGTCCACATGCAGTGACAGAGTTCCCTGTATCAATGTGTGTACAGAGCTGTCAATCAATGTGGGTGAGGTAAGCAGGGCCTTTAATCTGCTTTATACCTCTAAAACTTGCTTCAAGTTATATAGACCTATATATCACAGAGCTCAGCGTCTCCCCCATATCCTGCTCTCAGATAGGGTAGAATAAACCAACTCACGGTTTCGCTTTAACTGTAATTTCTTTTCTTAACATACGTCCGCACGTAGCAGATTTGTATACTAACATTTCTGTGGCTGTTTAGTTCATCTAAAATCGGCATGCAGATATGAATGCACATGCTGTAGAAACAACCCCATTCAGCAGTATGGACTGAATTATTCAGTCACAGGGATTTCTTACAATAAGATGAAGAAATTGCACCACCGATACTTCATGCAGTTTTTTTTCCACATGCAAGTCTATGTAATCATGACAAATGATTTGATGTTGATGTGAAAATAAAGTAAAAAGTTCTCAGTCTCCTAATATGCCTTTCACATTTCGTTAAGAGACCCTTAAAGACCCACCTCTGTTAACCGGATTTCTTTGGCGAGGTCCTTGATGAGCTGTGAGGGTTTGAAATGTTCTGGAAGTTCATCTTCATGTTCTAACAGAGCCTTAAAGAGACAGTGGCAAAAAATCATCCAGTGGAGACACAGTAACCCCACCCGATTCAACCTGGACAAAGAATTTTCATCTGAGAATTTTATGGAATATTGCAAGACTACGTCATAACCTGACGACTGGGGAAGCCTGAGAGAGGAAACCCCTGAATTCTGAAGTCCACCCAGGGCCATACCAATCACTACATGATGGCATATCCCAGCTATACAGACGTAACCATCCTTAAAGGAATGTTCCAATATTTTCAAAAGCTCTTCAGTCCATCGGGGATGACCTCACCTTTTACACCCGATTGTTCGAGCATTGCCGCCGGTTGCGGAGATCACAGCCAATAACGTCATGCTCCTGCAGCCATGCACAGGCCACAGTGGGGGTTACACAGCATGTAACCGCTGAGGCCTGTGATTGACTGCAGCATCACCTGAGCACAATGAGAACACCCGGACTGGCAGTGGCACTGGGACGCATAGGTACCAAAGATGAGGGTTCTTGTTCTGTTTTCAATCAACTCGGACAAGGTTTTGATAGTATTGGACAACACCTCAAACACAAGTGGCGCCTTGTGATTACTCTATTTACACCCTTGTAGTGCAGCTATTATAATGAGTTAAAATATCAAGTTAAAGTCTGCTACATCTGTAACCCATTACTTCTAATTGTGGGTTCATTATCTTCAATTCTTCTTATAGCATATAAATGAATAATTCCACAGCATACGTAGGTATAAATGCTTGTAAGGTAAATTTTTTATATATGGTAAACAAAAGAAATTAAAGGGAACCTGTCACATAGGTTATGCCCCCCCTGCTGAGGGCAGCACAAGCTAGTGCCAGACCTGCTGTTCCCAGCGCTGTGCCCCTTATTCTGTAACATGCAGCAGTTTCAGAGCATTTACCCCTCAAATCTTATTCATGAGTAGGTGTTAGCCCCGCCCACTGACAGTTATTCACATGTTTCTACCTATTCAAAGTAATAGGTTTGTCAATTGAGGTGGGCAGGGCTATCCTCAGGTGGGAGGGGCTTGAAAAAAACGGACTCTTCGAATGACTCTTCTGGCTGAAAACTGCAGATTTGAGCATTAAATACACGAAAACTGCAGCATCTTGCAGAATAAGGGACACAGGGCTGGAAACAACAGGTCTGACACTAGCTTGTTCTGTCCTCAGCAAGGGGGGCACAACCTATGTGACAGGTTTTCTTAACAATGTTAAGTTACAGAGAATGTGTTTCCATACAACAGATAAGTGATCATATATTAAACATATATAGATCATGTATTATATGGCTTGAGGAAACCGTGATCATGTGGAACATTTCGGCTGATATTACAGCCTTTCTCACCCGGATCACTGTAAGAAAACAAGCAGGTGAAACCTAAATGTAAGATACGTCCAAAAAGTTATAGAGCTCACAGATAGGACGTTGTGTAGCAAAATACATATGAGGGAAAGAGAACCAGAAAAACCATCACCAACCAGAGGAGCAGTGCGCCAAAAGATGAGTGGTGTTAATAGTAAGACCAGAAAACGTGGTATAAGGCTATTTCGCCCCGCAATTACGCCGTGCGTACGGGTAAACCGGCGGTCCGCCGGCCCCATAGACATTCATTATTCTCGGCGCGTATACGCTCTGAGAACTGTGGATTACCATAATGACTGGGATGTATCTCGCCCCGTATTTCGCGCAGTACGCCGCGAAATATGGGGTGAGATACGTCCCATTTTAAGCTGTGTGAACATGGCCTAAGACGGCAAGGTGTGAGAACATAAAACTTACCATTAAGGTAATGTACAGCAAACAAAGTATGTATGTTATACTGATTTTGGAGCCCAAGAAGAAGTGACAATGATCTATAAAGGATAAGGAAATTAAATCAATAGTTGTGGATGTAAAGGAATGAGCCAAGTAAATGCCCCAGGGTAGCAATGCTTACCACAATGGGACCGCAGATGTAGATGAGCTGGAAAGGAATGAGAGGAGCCATATGATATGTTGATAAATTGAGACAGTGAGTCAAGATATGATGCAGTATAATAATAAGGCATAAGTAGTTAGAAGTGGGACTAGACTTACCAGGTAGCGTGAAGGGAAGCAGGAACATGGCGCTGACAGCGGCCGGAGAGTGGAGAGACGCGGTCCTCGGAACTCATTTATCTTGACTCACTGGATCAATTCACCTTGATGGTAAGTTTTGTGTTCTCACACCTTGCCTTCTTATACCCTGTCTTCTGGTCTTACTATTAACACCACTCATCTTTTGGCGCACAGCTCCTCTGGTTGGTGATGGTTTTTCGGGTTCTCTTTCCCTCATATGTATTTCGCTACACAACATCCTATCTGTGAGCTCTATAATGGCTCTCTTGCCTTATTCATTTCGTCCAACTTTTTAGACATATCTTACATTTATGTTTCACCTGCTTGTTTTCTTACAGTGATCTGGCTGAGAAAGGCTGTAATATCAGCCGAAACGTTACACATGATCACGGTTTCCTCAAGCCATATACTACATGATCTAGATATGTTTAATATATGATCACTTATCTGTTGTATGGAAACACATTCTCTGTAACCCAACATTGTTAATTTCTTTTGCTTACCATATATAACATTTTTTTTTACCTTATAAGCATTTATACCTACGTGTGCTGTGGAATTATTCATTTTTATGATTTCTGAGTTGGAATTACCCTTTTCCACAAAGCACTTATATATGACTACCCTGTGCACCTCATTTTTATTGACTTCTTATAGCATATGACAGCCTTTTTTAACATAAATAAAGCTTCCGTGTGTTTTAAGACTACGCAATTTTCAAAAACCAATTACACAACTATTCCTTACTGCTATCAAGATCTCTACTTGCAGTTGGTAACGGAAGGAATTTTCACCTGGGTATATTCACACGTTGTGGTATTTCCAAGTATTTTTTTCAAAATCACCAAAAAAATTGCAGCAAAAACCAAGACATGACTGTGATGTGTAATAAACCCATTAACTTCAGAGTCTAGAAACATGTTCACACCTAATCTAAATCACAAATGTGCCTATTTCATTACAATAAGGCTGCGTACCACTGCAAAACCCCAAATCCCGGGATGGTTTCCGGGCTTTTATTTGCCTGTTTTGCGGCCGTTCCCAGGGCCCGCGGGGGGAAGGTTTTCCCCGATAGCGGGGGGAAAAGCCCCCCCCCAGAAGCACGGGTTCCGCCGAAAACCCGGACAAAGTTTGTGTTTTGAATGTTTTGGGGCCGGCCGCGGGGGGAAAAACCCCCCGACAAAAAACCCGTGCAGTTGGGGATGCTGCAGGGTTTTTTAAATGAGCAATTGTGCTGTTTTCTCCGGGTTTTTCAGGCTTCTGAAAAACCGCAAACCGCCTGAAAAACGCCGAAACCGTGCAGTGGGGACATGCCCTGAAGAGCCACCTATGTTTTCAGGAATAGCTAAACTCTTCTGGAACAGCTCAATATTCTGGTTTATACAAGTCTGAAGTAGAGGATCCCCCTCAATGATTCACCCCTTCAGAGATGATATCTTTATGTGAAAATAAAATATATAAAAATACCTGACATTGGTGCCAGGGTAAGCAAAATCGATATTTTACCTGCCCAAATTGCTGCTGCTCCGAAAATCTGCTGTTCTTCATTTCCAGGTTCTCATCCTGACCAAGAGAAAAGGCTTGTGTCTATTGTAAGTAAATGGAGCCTCTTCTCTATGTTGGGACGAGAACCTGAAAGTGAAGAGAAGCAGATCCCGGGAGCTCTGGAGTGGCAGTAATGGGAGACAGATAGGTAAGTATCAGTTTTTTTTTTGTTTTTTTTTTACCCCCTTTGGTTTAAAGTGTCAGTAGTTTTACGTGGCACCCCCCTTTAAGCTTTAGTTGCCTGAATGGCCTATTAATACAAACAAGAAAGGGAGGTGTAAGGGCTTTTAAAGAAAGGAAATGATACAGCAGTATTAGAAATAAGCCATCATACAAGACTTTGTGGCTTTCTGAACCAATAAAGAACATCAAATATGACTGTAGAGCAAATCTATAATCGCTTGTAAATATAACTTACATGCTTTTTCGTCCAAGATCTAAAGGCTCCATTCAGAATTTTGGCCCCTTGGACAAGGTGAGGTGCTGGCTGCTTCCCCGATTTATGTAAAGCTGCAGGAAAGCAACACATGATTAATATTCCAATTTCTGCTTTTAAAAGAGTGACAGAGACATGTTCATGTTACCCGTCTGGAAATGATCCATAATCAGATCAGAGGCACAATAAGAATTCTAAATATAAAAGCTTGGATAACTTTTTACTACTAGTCCCCAAACACATCACGGTTCGTGCTCCGTTCTTTGTATCCTTTAGGACACAGTGAAAAATGCATCCCGCAGGAACCGTGGTGAGGCCGTGACAGGGTCATTGAGTTCTATGGGGCAAATGTAGTCAAAATTGGATTTCCTTTGCCAGGTCTATCAGATACATAAGCTTTGAGCATTGGACACAAAACTCGTAGCCCAAGCTTTACTGCCTGATGCACAAAGTGTATACATTCGGTTAATGGGTGAATGTAATCCATTCAAACTGCATTTGTCCTGTAGATCTCTATGGCCCAATCAAAGTCCCACCACAGTATCTGTTGGAATAAATTTTTCTTGGCATTCTGCAAATGCCTTGAACGGGGGCAGGAAATGCAATGTGAACGAGGCCTTAGCAAGAGAGCTCCTGCAAAGGGCGGCTCCTACGATGGTGGAGTCAGCATAGCCATGTAGTACATGATGTCTAATTCACTTAAAGGGGATGTATCACTTCATCAGTTCCAGGGCTGTGGAGTCGGAGTCGTAGCCCATTTTGGTGGAGTCGGAATAAAATAGACCGACTCAGACTCCCAAAATATTTAATAAATTGGTCCAGTTTAGTTCATTGCCAGTATGGGGCTGAATATATTTTCATAAGAATTTGTGAAAAATAATGAAATGTCCTGTAAAGGTCTGCTCTATTCCTTATATAAGCATCAATGCTCTTAATTGAATAAATGTGTGCTGCACTTTATGTACATGCTCAGTTGTGAAGCTTCTTGCTACAGATCAGAGGAAAAAAGCACTGGGAAGGAATGGCTGCACTCATCACAGATTGCTAGAGAAAACAGGGATTAAAAGAAGTTTTCTTACTACAATAAAGGGACTGTTTATAGACAACAATTTGTAAATATTTGGTCAGTAGATTTTACTTCAGTCTTTGAACTATAGACAGTTCATCAGGTCTCTCACTGCAACACAGGTTTTCTATGGAAAACCTGCATACCAGAAAGCCTGTTATCTAAAATTAGCTGAGAGGAGTAACCTCACCCCCAGGGAAAATGATGGGACTGAGTTCTGATTTGAATTACAAGGTTTAGCACCATTATCTGCAGTAAGCAAGTATACAAGTGTTTGTGACTGTGAGGACTGGAAAGCTTGACTATCTGTAATTTGTGTTGGAGAACACAATTTCCTGCTCGGGTCAGAAGAAGGGCTTGAAGTTAATATATTTGCTAACCACTGCTGGAGACCCCACCCACAGAGTGACGGGCTTGTCAGCCATTGAATCATCGTGCTGAGAAAACACCTTTAAGGCAATTTCTTCTTAGCATATCTAAACTTTCAAAAAACCCTGTGCATAAATCAATGGTCCAGTATATGTTCTCTCGTATGCTTCATGTGTTTTTCTTGCTTCTCCTCTGAGCTCTTGTTTGGAGAGATTAGCTGCTCTGATGGCTTTATATGCTATACATAGAAATTTAAGGGGGAAACTGTTTTCTAACATCTCATATTTAGAAATACATGAAACACACTGTGAGAAAGTACTTTTAGTTGTAAAAGTGTTGCCAAAGCACTGCTAGTAGTTTCACTTTTTTAGACTGTGAAGCAGAATGATGTAAAACACCAGGGCCTGATGTATGAAAACTGTCTAGGTGTAGAAGACTTTGTTGCCCATAGCTACCACTCAGAGCTCCCGTATTATATAGTGCTGTGGAGAAAATAAAGCAGAGCTCTGTTTGGTTGCTATGGGCAACAAAGAAAGTTTTAGACCAAGACCGTTTAATACATCGGCCCTGTATCCAGAGAAAACCCTGATACTGAAAGTTCAAGCATAAAGATATCTAATAAAAGGTTGTTTTATTTCACCCAAAGTTTACTCGCTATTCTTTCAGAGATTACAATATACCTTTTTTTTTTTTCCATAGGACAAAATTATTTTGAGGACAAATTTTTATATTATTATAAAATGTCTAAGAAGTTTCCTATGAAGTCAGCTGTCTTTGAGCATTTCACACTGACAAAAGATAAAAAATATTTTGTGGGTCAGGGTTAGGTAAGTGTCCCAGTTGAAAACAAATGCTGTGATTTCAAAATCAGTGCAAATTCAGGACGCGATAAAAAACGCTACCCAACAAGAGCCACTCCAATCTAAAAAGACATTTAAACCGCTTCCACCCAGGGAGTTTTCAAAAACTGTGACTGGAAGGATCAATGACACCAAAAAAACCAGTGCCAGCACTTCCCGCCAGGCAAAGGAGGAAAAGAAAGAGTGTCTCAAACATCATAACAAGATATTTTGTAAGTGACAAAAATTTCTTAACAATGACAAACAGGGTGTGTTTTAAAAAGACAGCTCATACAGCTTGTTGGAAGGACGGTTGTACCCTTATCATTATTGCTCGACCAGCTTTTACAGTCTTAATGGAGAAATGGCCCCAAACTTGGTGTTTCTCTGGAAAGAGAAAGTATTAAAAATTAGTGATTGAAGAAGCCTTTAACAAAAAGAAGATCTTAAAAAGATTCTCAAAAGACGCTTTATATATCTTAAAATGGACGCCTGCACACGTCACTGGTGAACTATTTTTTGCTATAAATGTTTCGATTTGTTTGTGACAAACCAAAAAATTTGTTACCAAACGCTGCAGTAAAGGACACTAAAGCTCACCACACCAGTTAGTTTCTCCAGGCCTTAGTGGAAAAAGTCCTGCAAGATTACGAACTCAAAAAAGAACAGTTCTTGCTATTGTAACAGACAATGCTTCAAATTTGACACGTACAATTAAACTGATGAATGAGAATAAGGAAGGTGAACAACAGTTAGAAGAAAACTTTGGATCAGTATTTTGTGAGATGGAAGGCCACAGTCCTGATCTTGGGAACTGAGGAACAAACAGATATTCTACAGAACAACAGCAACATTGATACTCTAGAATTAGATCTTGCTGAAGCTGCTTCAAAATTCTGTCATATTTATCACATGCACTGTGCCCCACACTGCAGCTGGCGATAAGAGACAGTCTGCAAAAGGGACATGCTGGGACTCTGATTGGCAAGGTGAGGGAATTGGCTATTGCTGCCCGAACCCCTAAAATTGATTTATCTTGAAGAGACCCTTTCTGGGAAAGGGGCAATTGTAGATCAAGCCCACGGTGGGGCAGTACTTATTTTATGATTTGACGATTAGTTGAGCTGAAACTCTTTCTTTGGACATGGCCAAACCTCAGGTGACATTAAGTGAAGGTCAATGGACACAGGTGGCTGAATTAAAGAACTGCTTCAACACCCATTCACAGTGACTAAAAAATTACAAGCTGAAAGGGTTTAACTCCTGGAACTTTCATAAAGGAGTGGAAGAACTTGCTTTTTAGGGCCCATCCCAAAGAGGAGGCTTAATCGCAGATGGCATTGGGTGCTTCAATTTAAAAGGAGAAGGCCAAATGTTATTAGATAATAAAATTCTTTTGGAAACTGTTTATGTGGACCCAAGTCATCGTATATTGCTGGATGATCAACAAAATTACTAAAGGAAAAGAAGCTCTGATGAGGTAGCAATTAGGATGAGTGGGCTACAAGGAAAGGCCAAGAAGAAGAGGAATTGGGTCTTGCCGTGCTGGGTGCCATATCTTCCAGCCTCATCAGATGAAGAGTTTAACTTTGAAAAAGTATTTGGATGACATGGAGCAGGCAAAGCGTTGCCGCAGGAAAAAGATTCCACCCCCCCACAGCAAACGACTGACTGTAAATTTCCAGCAAAAATTTTTCACTTGCTCTCAAAGAAGTAGAAGAGTTCAACCGATCATCAAAACTAACTGTGCATGAGGCAATTCCTTTATACCCCGAGATTGTTAGAGATGTTGCCCCTGTGGTCACCGCTTTGCCACCAACCCAAGTTAGTGTAGAGAGGCCGTTCTCTAGCCTTAAAATAATTCGATCAGATTTGAGGTCATCTATGAAAGAGGATCTGATGGAGGCAATACTTTTTCATAGAACAAATTCATAGACTCCACAAATGTTATTCAGGACGTTGTTGTTGAAAACTGTTTTTTTTCCCACTTACTGCAGCGTTTTGCATATTTGCAATTTAATAAAGTTTTTTGTGTTCTAAAGATGTATCCAATAAATATATTTTATATTCTACCTAAATAGCTTAATTATTGTATCATAAGGATGATAAAAAGCCTAAATTAAGTTATCTTATATGTATGAGGGAGTCGGAGTCGGGGTTAGGGGAAATTGAGGAGTCAGAGTCGGGACTTTGGCTTACCGACTCCACAGCCCTGATATTCAGTTCGGCTGTTTTCTTGAAGCTTAATTCTCCCATTTCCTGAAATCCAGGGGCGTTTCTTCCCCTCCCAGCTGGGTGTTTCTTAACTGAAGGGGGATGACATCATCCCCACCTTCACTGTTCATGCTCGCTCCCGAGTCAGTATGTTCATCCCTCTCCCATCTCTGTCTGAGTCCACATGTCACTGTGTCATTCCTCTCCCTATGCAGTTTTATTTTGTAAGAGCTGTTTGTTTACATACCACAGGCCTGAATTCAGTCTAGGCAGTCTTCTATGAACTCAGAGCACTGATCTCTTCTCCTCTCACAGCTGGAGGTTTGTTACAGTTGAATCCAGTCTTCTACAAACTCATCCAGAGCAGAACAGATCTCCCTGCTATGTTTACACACAGGAGCATTTAGGCACCGAGGCACAATTCTGCTGTTTTCTGATTGTAGAAACAGCTGCAGTGTTATTGTGTTTCTCTTGGCTGTGCAGAGTGAAATGCTCCGGGCCCCTTATTCTGAGTGAGAGAGGCAGGAATGCAAGCTCCCGTGAATACGACAGGGGGCCAGATAGAATGCAAATTAGTAGAGCCGGCAGCCAATGACATGAAAGGAGGAGGAATCCGACCTGCATTGGGGAACTGTGTTTACAGAAACAGAAGATAAGGGATCCTGTGAAAACTAGACAGCTTTGCTAATGACATCCAATTGCAAAGTTGCTTATTTTTACTGTCCCTTTATTCTGAAGACCAGTTAATGAAATGATACAACTCCTTTAAATGGGAGCCATGCAATTCTGTATTTCCCCTGCAGTGGTCGTCGCAGGGAATATGTGCAGTCATTCATCACTACCATTTACAAAAGGGATATGTTTACATGGGACAGGAACGCTACAGCAGAAAGATCTGTAACCTTTCCACAGGTAAATCCACAGCAGTGTATCTGCAGCATTGTATTACAGAATATATTAATATTAAATGAAGAAAAGGAAAAAAAAAAATCAACATATCCAAGATACACAGTAGCGGATTTTGCGGCTGACCTCTCCATGCTTCTGCAGCAAATCTGAAACAACGAATTTTTAATGCAGATAAAATTCTAAATTTTGACTTCCCTACCGCAGTCAATAGGGAAAATCTGCAACAAATTTGCAGCATAAATTGACTGCAAATTTAAAATCTGCTCCTCAGGTCAATTTATTGGCAAATTCTGGTATATTTTTTTCTTTTTTTTTTTTGCAGTGTATGGATGAGAGTTTTTAAAAATCCCTATCAATTTGCTTCTACTGTAATACCCTGAGTTATCACGAGTTTGCTGCAGAAATGTCATAGCATATATGCTTGTGTCAATATACCCTTTTAACAATAGCATGAAGAAGATAGCATCTGCCTTTTCAAAGGGCTACAATACAATCTAGTCTGTCTGCCGCATACGTCTCTCTCAGCAGATCAGAAAATCCAAGATAATAAATTAAAGGAATGAAGCTATATGAAACATCGTACGACTTCTTCCTATACAACGTAATTAGATGCTAAACTTTGATGTATCCACCCAGTGAGCACATTCATGGAAATATTATTAGTTAAAAAAAACCTCCAAAAACCCTATTAACTACTGTAAAACTACAATTCATCTGGCTGGAAAGAAATATCCTGTCAAATGCATTTTCTTTCTGAACCTTCTTAGCCGAGAATATATTTGTCAGCATTTCTTTTAGTGATTGTCGTGTCGCTGCAGTATGTGTATGCACAGCACCGCTAACAGCAGTGACGTGATAATGAGGTGACCACTGCCACTGATCCTTTGTGTAGCACCGCTGCCCACCTCACTGGAGAAAGCAGCACACAAGTCAGGAAACAGTGAAAAAAGAAGGGGGGGAAAAAAAAGATGGATTTTAATAAAAATTACAATGGACACAAGAAAAAAAAATCAGCACACAATTGTAATTTCTGGAAATGGGAAAATAAAGCTTATTCATTTTAAAATTCTTCGTTAATCTAGTGAAGTTCTAGATATGCATTGGAGCCAATGGATCACTGTACTGAAACCCCATATTGCTGTAGAGATGATTTCATTTAGCCACCATATTGAAGAAGCCACCTCGTCATGTTCCAGCACAGCATCTGGTAGCTAGGAAACCTGACGCTTTCTCTTCTCCTGCCGGATCGGGCCATAGCTCTGCTGCTCCGGTTGCTTGGCAAATCTGGGTTGCTGAGGCAACTGGTGCCCATAGAAGATGACGGCCTAGCGACCAACTTAAATAGGAATCATCCTGCCATGTCATGTCTGCTTCTTGTGGTTAAAGCTCTAACTTGGTTCTCATTCCCTGAGCTATTGTTCCTGGTTTGACTCACAAATTTCCCTGATCCTTTGTCGCACCCCTTGAATTGTTGATCTGGCTCCTGTTTCTATACCTGGCTGTGACCTTTGGTTCTGTTTCGGTCTATGCTACTAACGTATAAGCACTGCTGCAGCCAATCCCGTCCTATTCTGGGGACTGCCTTGTAGCAAAGTCAATTAAAGGGGTTATTCGACTTTATATTTTGGTTAAAAGCATGGCTGCTATGACAGTAAGAAAAAAAAAATACTCCAAACTTTGACATCAGGCAACGTCACGTGACCGCTGTAGCCAATCAGTGTCAGTAGTGCACATGAGATGTCCTCCAGGGGCCAGTAGACAACAGAAGAGGTCTGGCAGTGGCATCGTTGGAGGTCAGTACAGAGGCGAGAAGGGAGATTATTTTTCTGTACAGCCACAGTAGCATACTTTTCATTAAAAATGTGGAGGTGGACAACCCCTTTAAAGGGGTTTTGCCAGGATGTGCCTTATCTGCTAAGAAGCAAATGTAAACAAAGCAATGCCGAGTTGAAAGAGAGAGAGACACAGCCAGAGCACAGAGCCGTGCATAAGGGATCATGTGAAATGTTCACTCAAATAATCAAACTACAACTAGTGGATTCTGTATACAAACGACAACAGCTTTCTACACAGCAGCTTGAAAGCTTCTTCATGTTCCCTGTCATCAGATAATGCAGGGATCTACTCAGATAATCACACTACAATTAGTGGATTCTGTATACAAAAGACAACATATTTCTACCCGGTGCCTTGAAAGCTTCTTCAGCTCCCCCTCATCAGATAAGAAGTGTTCTCTGCGCAAGTCCAGCCAGCAGCTCTTGTCAGGTCGTATCCAATGCAAGCTTTTAAGTAACTAAGGGCAGGTAAGATAGCCTGTAGCTCTCTCAGGCGGCAATTTTTTTAATGACATATATTTAGAAAAGTGATTAAATCCCCATTTTGGAGGATCCCACGTCAACATTACATCGTGGCAAAATCCCTTTAAATGTAAAGATTAGTGGATCCCTAAGAATTTCCCCCCCAATGTTAGCATTCTGGGATACTGCTTACATTGTGCATAAATATGTTAGCGTCCCTTTTTTTTGGAAAGCAATTTTTAGAAGAATTTCAAAAATAAAAACAAAAAAGGAGGTGGTCACCCATTAGGTGAATCTATCGAGAACAAGCTGAAGACGGTCAATGGCTCCAAGCACTTGGCAAAGGAATATAATGGGAGTAATATACAGTATGGTTTTGTATTCCTTCCATTAACACAATTTGGTACCAAGGATGAAGAGGAGTTTTTCTGGAATAATCTCAATATTTTTCATACCTTTGAACTTCTCAAGTAGGTGTCTTCCCACATACCAACAAGCCGTCTCATAATTTGGGAACTGTGTTAAGCTGACAATCTTCAGTCTCTTCTCTACTTCATATGCTCTGTGGGATAGGCAAGAACACAATACTACAGTCACAAAAATACAACCGGTTATTTGCTTAGGTTAAATGATTATTCCATGACTTTTTTTTACCTACATCTGCTTTAATTTTTTTATTAATATCTTAACAATAAGGCAGCTACAGAGTAAGAGCAGGGGGACTGAGTAGTGCAAAGTGTCTTTGCCTTCTTTGTCCTCAGATCAATGCCAAGCTTGCATTCAAAACTCAGATAAGCTGTGTGTCTGTCAGGCATAGTATTACTTGCAACCAGGATGCCCAACCTGACATTGCTATATTGGCACAGTACCCATTTATCTTTGAGCTAAACTGGCATGATTGAATATAGCAGTAAAGCCAGGCCATGGCCTGTGTCAGTCTGCACTACTACGCAGATATTTTCTAAAAATAACCGGAGAACCTTTTTTGTAAGCCATGCATTGAAAAAAACCCACCATCTAGTTAGACATTGGCCTCACTAACATAGAAAATCCTCGGACAGTCATAAACAGCATTACTTTAAAGAGAACCTGTCACCTAGTTTATGCCCCCCTTGCTGAGGACAGCACAAGCTAGTGTCAGACCTGCTGTTTCCAGCGCTGTGTCCCTTATTCTGTAAGATGCTGGAGTTTTCGTGTATTTAATGCTCAAATCTGCAGTTTTCAGCCAGAAGAGTCATTCGAAGAGTCAGTTTTTCTCAAACCCCACCTGATGCTAGCCCCGCCCACCTCAACTGATAAACTTATTACTTTGAATAGGTAGAAACATATGAATAACTGTCAGTGGGCGGGGCTAGCCTTTGGTGGGTGGAGCTAACACCTGCTCATGAATAAGATTTGAGGGGTAAATGCTCTAAAACTGCAGCATCTTATAGAATAAGGGACACGGTGCTGGAAACAGCAGGTCTGACCCTAGCTTGTGCTGCCCTCAGCAAGGGGGGGGGGGCATAATCTATGTGACAGGTTCCCTTTAAAGAGCACCTGGGACATCTCCTGACAAGTCTATTTTCCTAAACACATATGTCCCCTGTGAAATAACTATTCTGGAGCATCTTCTCTTATATCTCTGTGTTGTGCTGCTCCTCTGTTATTAGTTCTAGAAATGAATTACTGAATCTGACAGATTGGTGTTACCATTTCAGTTTTCAAAGTGGTGTGTCCCTATCTACACTGACTGTCACAACTGATTGGACAGTGTCAGACTGGGCATGGACACCCCCACAAATGGCAACACCCAGTTGACTGATTCCGTACTACACTTCTTTAAGAATAACACCTCTTTTTTAATGCTATTCAGTAATAAACTATGTCTAATACATGAACGAAAGCATAGTCAAAATGTAAAGCGAACTTATGGCCGTTCCTGACTTGTCTGTTTTAGAAAATCGTTAGAAAGGGGAGATCTCTCCTTAGGGAGAGCACCTATATAGGCGTGTGGAGATTCGAAGATGCCTTTTTGCACTCCACGAAGCATCTGCATATCACAAGGCATTATGGGAAAGGAGCCGAGAAGCTCTAGAACCCTCTTTTGGATGTAACAAATCCTCAATTTGCTTTTGACCCACTGGATCTTTGGAAAGCAAGAAGGGATATCTAGCCAAGCCAGCATCACTCATCTGTAGACAGCCGTTTCGGGGTGTTTGCCCCTCGTCAGAGCAGAGTGACCTAGGATTTGTTACATCCAAAAGAGGGCGCTAGAGCTTCTCAGCTCCTTTCCCATAATGCCTTGTGATATTAGAAAATCCTTGTGTTTCCTGTGCAACAACAATTCTAGAGCATCTTCTCTTATATCTCTGTGTTGTGTTGTTCCTCTGTTATTCCATCTAGAAATATATTACTGAATCTGTCAGCTGGGTGTTGCCAATAGTGGGTGTGTCCGACACTGTCCAATCAGTGCTGAAAGTCAGCGTAGACAGGGACACACCCCTTTGAAAACTAGAATGGTAACGCCCAGCTGACTGATTCAATAATACATTTCTAGAAGGAATAACGGCAACAGCACAACACGGAGTTACGACAGAATTGTTATCTCATAGGAAACACTGGAATTTACTAAAACAGATATGTCTGGAATAGCCAGAGATCCTTTTTAAGAAAGTCTAATATATATGTATGTAAGCCTCCCTAAAGTACTTATTATACTGCATCTCAATCTACTGAAAAAGATGTGTCCAAAGGCCGGTCCTCTAGGTCAGTAAAACCTGAGCTGAATTGTATGCATTCAGCAGGCAGCATAATGAACGATCAGATTGTCAGGGAGGTGACATTAATGCAATATATCAATTTTTTTTTTTTTTTTTTAGAGCGGCTTATACTCTAGAAGATAAAATCGAGGGTAAATAGTCTGCCTTTTGATACATCCTCCCCCGCGCACTTGTAGACAGAAACTGCATTTTTCTATTGATGGGATGCTGAATTAGCTTAAAGTGTCTGCTGATAAAGATCATTCACAGACACAACAAAATGCGTGTTCCACATCCAGACAGCAGCACTCATTTACCAATCCGGAAACCCATAAAGAACATAGGGATTTAATGTGGAATATATAACGGCAGCTGGTTAACTATGTAAAAGATCCAAGAACTACTGTGAAGAGGACCTATCACCACCACCTACCTGTGTGGGGAAAAACGCACAAATTTGACAGAGATAAATGTTTAAAAATTTTCTCGATGCACTCTTAGTAAACCCCATTACGATTTTTTATATTACAGGAGGAAAACACCATCATCAAAAGAGGCCCAAAAAGGGGTGAGATTTTGCTTTTTTGGGATAACCAACTGTGCGGGGGAGCTGATCCTATTTAGCATCTGAATGAAGCAGAGTGCGAGCATCTAGTCAGGTTCAGGATGAGCAACTCAGCTTGCCTGCTTCGCAGTTTAGTCAGGTTGGTGCTTCATAGCATATAACGACAGAATTACGTAACCCATTGTTTTGAAAAAAACTCAGAAAGTCAAATTATAAACTTGTTTAAATAATTCACCCATGGGCAGCAAAGCAGTGAGACGCAAATCAGTAAAATAGGGCTGGGGCTCTACCTTTAAAACCCCTTTTGTTACTTAGACCCCGTAAGATTTCCTTTTGTAGTACAATCCTCCTAACGGAGAGGGATACATCTGATTATCAAAGGAGGAAAAAAGGCTGTCGTAAAGCTTCATTGCCAAGGGGGGACACAGTGCTTGTAAAGGGGTTAATCGCCCTAAGGACACAGTCTTGTAAAGGGGATTTCCAAAAAGGGTTAAAATTGCGGGGCGTACAGTCGGCAGGTCTTCGGGTTTTTTTTCAGGGTGTGGGCGTCATAAAAGGGACCGACTCCGACCCAAAATTATAATTGTTGGGCCCGTTGTTTGATGCAAAGAGCAAGGGAATTGGTGGCCAGTGCTACTGCCCCATATTTTGCCCCATCACATGTGGGGTGTAAGTGATGACATGGAGCAGGCAAAACGCTGCCCCCCAGGGGAAAAGATCCGCTCCAGGGCAAACAATTTCACAAAATTTTTCACCTGCTTTCAAAGAAGTAGAAAGGTTCAACCTTCATCAACCTGACTGTGGCTGAGGCAATTCCTTTTTACCCGACATTTTTGGATGTTGCCCCCCGTGGCATGCTTTTGGGGCCCCCAAACCCAAGTTAGTGTAGAGAGGCCCTTTTCTCCCCCGGAAATGATAAATCAGATTTTAGGGCATGTATGCAGGTTGATGGGCAATACTATTTCTCAAAAAATTTTAGAGATCCCCAAATGTTTTCCCGCAGTGTTTTGCATAATTTTCAAATTTTGTGTTCTAAAGCAAAGTCCAATAAATATATTTTACCACAACAAAATGATAAGTTTTTTAAATTTGTTTTCAGGCCCAATCTCACCATCCACCACAGCTTTGTACATGGGCTACTGAATTTTTTTTACATCATCCTAAACCCCCTTATACTAAAAGTGACTTGCGTATTTTGTTTTTGCTCATTTTTGCAAAATCTTTCCCGTAACTGCATTGTTACGTTTTGCCCTAAAAATCAAAATGTTTTTTTTTACAAATTTTGTTAGTTTTTTGGGAAAAAAAACCTTTTGGTTTTCAATTTCTGCCTGAATCCTTCGGGGCCCTCAATCAATTTCAAGCATGCCCTTTGACCAAAATCGGGATCCCATTTCTTTTTTTAAAACTTTCCCAATGTTGGTGCAGATTTGGACTTGGGAAACAAAAAAAGCTTTTTCTTAAACTCTCCCCAAAAAGTGTTCAAAAGACATAAAAACATTTTTTCCCTTTTTGGTTGCCCAGTGTCTGTTTACCAAAAATAAGCTTGATTTATTGTATCAAAAGGTAAAAAAACAGCCTATGTTAAAAATTTTACTACGTAAAGTTTATCATTAAACATGCGCCATGTATGAGGGAGTCGGGGAGTTGGGGGTCGGATTTCGGGGGTTTTTGGGAAATTGAGGAGTCGGGGGCCCGGGGTTTTTTGGGTTTTGCCGACTCCCCCCCCTGGTCGTCCCTGCCCCAGCGAACTCCCCCCAAAGCCGGCCCCAAAGGACAAGAAATTACTCACGGCGCATATTCGCCCCCGAATAAATGACTTTTTTAATTTAAATCTCCCCTCACTTTTAAAAAACCCTTTTCTTATTGTCCCGCCCAGGGAGGGGCGGGGCGTAATCCATAGTTTTTTTTTGAGAACTGTGGTTTAAACTGTAAATAAATTTGGGGCCATTTTCGACCGTTTTTAGAGGGGCAGTACGCTCGCAAAAAACGTGACGAATGTCCCCCAAAAAAAAAGGGGCCGCCCGGGGGAAAATCCCCAAAAAAAGTTCCCCCTTTTTAAACCCAAAAGGGTAAATTGAAAAGAAAAGGACCCCCAGCGGGGTTTTTGTAGAGTTAATCTTCCAGAGAAGGACACAGCTACTTGAAAAGGGTTAATGTGCAAAGGGGGACAAAACTGTTTGTAAAAAATTTAAATCCCAACATTTGGGGGACCAGTCCCTTGTAAATGGTTAAACCCCTGAGTCTCTAAATTACATTCGTATGAAACAGACCAGCAGCGCCACACACGCAAAGGGTTTGCTTTCACTTTGGGGGTTTTTTTGGGACACTTTTTTTGTGCGGGAAAAGGAAGCAATTAAAATTTTCATTGTTGAACAAAAAATGCGTCAAAAACGCACCAGGGAAAACCCCTGAGGAACAGCTATAACGGGGACCCCCGCAGTTTCCCAAAATCCTGCCTTACCCTTTTCTCTATGCTGAAACAGAACCCATGTTGGGCGGCTTTTTAAACGGCAAAGCCCCAAATCCCAAATCAGGAAAATTTCCCGACTAGCTTTTTTGGGTCTTTTTTTTGACCCCTTTTGGGGAAAAGTTTTTCTCTGAGTTTGTTTTTTCCCAACCCTCCTCCCTTTCGCACCCACATTTTAATTCCCCCCCAAAAAAACCGGGGGCAGAAGTTTGAACTTTTTTCAAAACTTTTTGGGAAAAACCCCGGGCAGTGTAAAAAACCCCGTCCGGGCCCGGAAAAATCTTTTAAAGGGGGATTGCGGCATGGATTTTTTTTTTTAACTTAATGTAAAAGGGTTTTAAAACAGCCCTTTTTTACAGAAAGCTTTCAAACCCAAAAAACCGTCGGAAAAACCCAAACTGAACCCCTTACATCTGGTTTAATTTTAATAATATCCAGCATAAAGGACGCCGCACAGTTCTTTCCTGTTTTTACATGTTGCATTGATGGGTTCCTTTTTAAAAACTTCCCTACATCCCCTATTACCCCCCCCTCTAAAAGGGTAATAGTTTTTTCTAACAGAACAAAGAGGGGCCCCTTACACGGGAAAACGGGGGGCCCAAAAATTCACAGAAAAGAACTGGTTTCAGTGGAAAGGGAGAAAAAAATATTCTATTAATTTTCTCCAAAAAAATTTAACAAGAGCAAATTAAATTGTCCCCAGTCTGTAACCCGGGACTTTTTTCATTTTTTTCCACCTTAAGGGAAGGTTTGGGAATCCCCCTCATATTTGCCAATGGTGCATACTTAAGGAAAAGTAGTCCCATGTAAATGTATCCACATTAAAAAAATAAGAAGCACTACGGGTTTTTTCCTTTTTAAATTTCCCTTTTTAAAATTCCTTTAAAAAACACAGGGGGGGGGGACGGGATAAAAAAAGATATTTTCAACGGGCAATTTTTCCTTGTCCCCGCCTCATTTTTTATTGTTTTAACCCCTTAACCCCCCAGGCCTGAAAAGTATTAATGACCAGAACTTTTTTTATTTTTTTGCCTCCGGGGCGTTTAAAAAGGGATGTAATTTTTTTAATTTTTTAAAGGGACCAGTTGGATGACCCTTTTTTTAAATTCGGACAAGTTTTACTTTATGGGGGAATATTTTAAAGGGTTCACTTAAAAAATAATTGAAAAGAATTTTTTTTTTTTCCAAAAAAAATTTTTTTTTTTTTATTTTTTTTTCCATTTTTTTTACATTTTCAAAAACCGAAATTTAACCCTTGTTGATTAATTCTAAAAGGTTTTTTTCGGTCGTTGGATACCTAAATGTGTAGGTTTTTTGTGTGAAATTTCCCCATGCACAATTTTTTTTTAAATTAAATATTTATTTTTTTTTTTTTTTTTAAATTCTTTTTTTTTTTTTACACTTATTTTAATTTTTTTTTACTTTTTTTTTTTTTTATCCCCTAAGGGGAACTGTTTCACATTTTTTTTTAACATTAGTTTGTATTAGCAATTTTATATATGCTAATTTAAATTTTAATCTGTGTCAGTCGACACGGGGCCTTTCAGGACAGCACAAGGCTGGCCCTGATCATGGCCCTTTTTAAAAACAGCAGCTCTTGGGGGTTCTAGGTCCCAGGGTGACAGTGCAGCCTTTTTCCCCCCGGGGTCTGTCGGGTCCCGGGTTTCGATCACCCGCAGAGAAAAGGGGAACCATTTTATTGCGTGCGGTAAGCACCGCCGAATCAAAGGGGTTTAAAGCCCAGGGTTGCGGAGGTTTCCCCCCCTCCCCGGCTCGGGAAATCTCTGGGATCGGGGCTGTATAATAAGCTCCGATCCCGCTGTGCGGCGGGTGGGACCACAAAACCCCGAATCTACAGTGACCCCCAAAAAACTTCGTAACGAACACCCCCAATGGTGAGCCCAAAAAATCATTAAGGGGTTTTAAAAAAAATGGAAGGGGGCCGCCGGTGAGTGCTGCCCTTTTTTTTATGTGGGTACACGTTTATAAAATTTTACAATTTTTATTACAAATACAAATTTTATTTTAAAATTCAAGTAAATGTAACTGTAAGACTCAGCCTTACCTCATCTGCATGTCCACTCTCAGGCTGTGAAGAAAGTGACCAGAAAATGCTTAACAGTCCACGGGAGTCAATGTTGCGTATATACTTCCTACAACACAGACAGTTGAGCTTGTTAGTGAGTAACCATTAGTAAGTAAATAAGCAAGTAAAATCCTGTCACCACCTTTCTTATAAGATTTGCAAACAGTACATTGACCATTATTTACAATGGTGCTTCCATTCTCACAAGACGAGCTAGTACGCGAAATCTGACAGAACAAAAATGCAGCCTGTTGCTTTGGATGTTAACTAGAAACGTAAAGGAAATATGTAGTATAAAAGAACTTCTCTAGTATTAATACCTCCAGCTGCGTCTTATCATGTGACCACCACACAGGTCATGTGCCCTGGTATCCAGGTAACAGTATTGTACGGAAGAACAGAACTTCTCCAGTATTACTACCTCCAGCTGCGTCTTATCATGTGACCACCACACAGGTCATGTGACCCTGGTATCCAGGTAACAGTATTGTACGGAAGAACAGAACTTCTCCAGTATTACTACCTCCAGCTGCGTCTTATCATGTGACCACCACACAGGTCATGTGACCACCACACAGGTCATGTGACCCTGGTATCCAGGTAACAATAGTGCATGGAGGAGCAGAACTTCTCCAGTATTACTACCTCTAGCAGTGTCTTATCATGTGACCACCACACAGGTCATGTGACCACCACACAGGTCATGTGACCCTGGTATCCAGGTAACAATAGTGCATGGAGAAGCAGAACTTCAGATCAGAGTTGAGACATTGCTTGTGCCTGTTTTGCAGCCTTTATTTATCACAAGTTGTACAATGCCTATAGATCACTTAAAGGGGTTGTCTCACCACAAAGATTAGCTTTCAACATGTAGGGAATGGTAAATTGCTTTGCTTATTTTGATTGGTTGAGGAGAAAAGATAGATTTTATCTGCTCTGAGTATACACAGGCTTACTGACCTGCTGTCCCTTGCGCTTTCTGCAATCTGTCTTATCTGAGCAGGGTGATGCACCTTTAATCAGAACACAGGACTAATGGCAGCTTTAGACCAGAGTGTGTGGTTTCTAGCAAACAAAGGAGACTAATTGTTTACTTTGAGCTCTGAAGCTCTCAGCTCTGTAGATAACATTAACCTGCTCTCATGTCAGTGCAATTAAAAGTGCTGTGAATGCAGAGCTGACAGGCTAATCACTGCTTAAGAACTACCCACAGCCTGACCAGTTAGAGACAGGATGTACGAACCTGAGGCTGCCTTTGGCTCTAGGAAAAAACATGGTGAGACAACCCTTTAATGACGCGTTACACGGGGTCTGGATACTATATGGACCAAGAAAGAGCATTTTGAATATCTGTGGCTTAGCCTCACCTGATGGAATGAACAGAGTCTGCCCTTGTTTAACTGTGCACTTGTAACATTTGTCTACTTGATCTGCAAAGAACATCTCATAGTGATTGGCAGCAGATCTCCAGCGCTCGTACAGGGAGATATTGGCTGAAGCCGGTCTGATCAGATAAAAGATTTTTTCCCCCTGCAAAGAGAAACAATATATAGTACGTGGCTTCATTGTGACGAACAATCATATAAGCAGAGAGGTCGCGGCCTCCGTCAACAACAGCACCCTCCTGTCCTGCTGCTGTCATCCTAAAATATTCTTATGCCCTAGCTACTTTTTACTTTTAATTAGTCACCATTTAAGGCTACCTAAGGCGATGAGTGGAGAACAGCCCTCCCATTGAGATGCACATGTTCCGTCCGGAAATCGGACGGAAGATTGTGCATGTTCAAAAAAAAGTTTTGTCGCCGGTCCGCCGGCTGAAAAACTGGCCGAAAACCCGTGCAGTGGGGACATGCCCTAACAGCTGATCAAGAAAAAGAAGAGAAAAAACTGCATAAAATGAAAACAAAAAAAGCGTACTCCCTTTTTTAACCCCTTACCAATCCAGAGTTAAAGTTCTAGCAGTAAGTCCAGTTTGTTCACATCTGGTCAACATGTGACCACCAGAGCCATTGGTGGCCTGAGCGGTCACGTGGCGTTCCACTGACTGCAGGATGTAAGCAGCACATGAGCGGCGATATCGATGAAATTGGTTGAGGACTGCTAAAGCCACTGATTGACAGTCATGTGCTGACCAGATGTAAAAAAAAAACAAACATCCGACCAACCACTAGATCAGGATAGGGAGTCATTAAAGGTGAGGACATTTGTAATTTTCATTTTATACAATTGGGGGATGTTTGTAAGGTTTTTTTTTCTTTTGAGACAGACAACCTCATTATCAGAACCCCATTTTAGAACCCAGTCATCCCTTCCTATGTAATAAACAGCTGTATCTCGTTAATGTTATTCAATAATAAACTGTGTCTAATACATGAATAAAAGTAGACATTTTGACAATTTGAAGAAGACATGGAGCTATTCCTGTATTAGTAAGCACTCATGGAATAAGGCAAAGCTCACACGGTAATAATTGCAGGGACGTATTTCGCCTGCAATTACGCGGTGTGTACGGGGGTGGGGTGGGGGGGCAGCTCGCCGGCCCCATAAACATTCATTATTCACGGCACGTATACCGCCGAGATAATGTGCATGGCACTTCTCTCCCCACTCGGCTTATTGTCCGAGCAGCGAGAGGAGACGTAATCCATAGTGCTCTATGAGAACTGTGGATTACTGTAATGACTGAAACGTATCTCGCCCTGTATTTTGCGCAGTACAGCACGAAATACAGGGCAAGATACGTCCCAGTTTAAGCCGTGTGAACATCGCCTAACAATTTCTGAGCATCTTTCCTTAAATCTCTGTGTTTTTTGGTTCCCCTGTTATTCCTCTTAGAAATTCATCCCCTATCTGGTAGCTTGATGTTAGCAAAAAGGGGTGTCCCTACACAGTCTGACACTGTCCACTCAGTGCTAAGTCAGTGTATGCAGGGACACCTCCATGTAAAATAAAAAGTAACACCGATTTCTAGGAGGAATAGTATGGAACACAGAGTTATAAGAGACGATGCTCTGGGATCAGTGTTGAACTGGGGTGCTTAGGGCCCTCAGGTGGAGTTCATTTTAAGGGCCCATCGCTTGAGCTGTTTATGGGCTCACTGGTGGAGTTTATTTTAGGGGCCCACCCTACAGCTACCATAATTGTAGCTCTAATTGTAAGGGCATGTCCCCACGGCAAGGGTCTGCGGCCGGTTTTTCAGACAGTTTGCGGTTTTGCAGACCTTCTGAAAAACCGGCTACAAACGAGCACAATGGGCTTCTATGGAAAACCCGTGCAGCAGTCCCCATTGCACGGGTTTTCCGCCCGGAAAACATTCTACATGCACATTCTTCCGTCCGGTTTTCGGACGTAATATGAGCATGTGAATGGGAAGGGGGGGATAAACCGACCGATATTTGTCCATTGTCGTGTAAACGGCCCCTAACTGTACATGTCTCCTGTACTCTGCCTCTTGCTTTTTGCCTCTCTTTCTATGCTGAGGATGTATATGCTGTTAAAAACCAACTCCAGGTCTGTCACGCTCAGAGACCCACCGTTGATTTTCTCGATTCCCCGGTGGGCCATTCCGAGCCTGACTGGAATTTGTTATTTCACAGTGAACATGAGGATTTACTAAAAGAGGCATGTCAGGAGAGGTCACAGGTCCTCTTTAAGGAGCATATCCTCCCTTAAAGTAAAGGGCCGTTCACACGGCTTATTTTGGGTACGGATTTCAGCCGTATTGCGCGCCGTATTTGCGTTGCAGTACAGCTGGAATCTGTCCCAGCCATTACGTTAATCCACAGTCCTCATAGAGAACTATGGATTCCGTCTCTCCTCCCCGCTCGGCGAATACGCCAGGCGGGGAGAAAGTGACATGTTCATTATCCCGGAGGGATACGCGCCCTGGATAATGAAAGTCTATGGGGCTGGCAGGCAGCGTCCCCGCCCCTTATTCAAGCCGTATTGCGGGCGAAATCCAATCCCGCAATTACGGCTTGAATAAGCCGTGTGAACCGGCCCTAATAAGTATATCATACCGTCAGTGGTGTACTTCTGCCGAGTTGTTACCACACAACCATTCATTACATCTAGTCCTATGAAAGCGGGGTGACCGCTAATATGATTTCCACTACAACTTCCACAACATTTACCACCCAGCTATGCCACGGTGAAAAAAAGCACAGGGCATATTGTAAGTATACCTACATTTACTGTGTTATTACAGTGTGACGCAATGTGCAGTCTAAGGCATTAAGAGCAGACCCGATAAGTACACTGATTGGAAAAGGCCCCTGGAAACAAGGGCACGGCGACTTACTGTAAGCACATGGTACCAGGCAGAGGCGCCTCCTGAGTCTATGTGGAAATCGGTGTAACTGTCTTTCACACATATCAAACAATACTTGGTCACTTTTGGTTTTGCTAGGAGAGCATCATCAGGCCAATGGTTGTCCACCCACGAGAGCTTCTTGACAATTTCTGGAGATTCCACAAAGCTGGACATTCTGTAGACAAGATTTCAAGTAATAATTCTGGATGTAGTGGAACCAACTCCTCTAACAAGCTCAATAAGGAGGAATCCATAATATCAATGATGTCATACACTCCAATAACTCTGTAATAAAGACTGCACGTGAATACTCTACAAGACATAGACTGGGGTTTACGTCTAATTCCATCGAGTTGGTGAGGTCACTGGTGGGGAGGGTTCATCCTGTCATTCTGATTGACACGACAAGCGGGCGGGCACATGTTCCTATAACTGTACCAGCTACATTAATGTAGTCAAAGTGGAAATCACACCTGTTGCACTACAGAAAACCAAGCAATCGGGGTCTGATATCTAACTGGACTAAAATATAGTGGTTCTCCCATCAGGATAACTGTTGTCTATTTTTCTATTAAAGCAGATAGATATCAGGAAGAGGGGCCCCCAGCTCAGACACTCACCTTTTCAGAAATAGTTGTTCTGATGGGACAAGCCTCCTAAACCCTCTTCTGCATATGCACATATGTAGCAGAGCTGAACTTGTTATACAGTGTTTTGTATGGACTTTTTAAACGCTGCACTGCATGGTAAACAGGTGGTCAATCACATATTGAGAATTTGGCCATAGATGTATAGGCTGATACATGGAACTGTGAAGATTTGTTACAAAAATTGGAGCATCTATTAGACATGCTTTAGGCTTGGTTCACATCTGCGTCAAAGATTAAAGGGAACCTGACACATGGGTTGTGCCCTCCTTGCTGAGGACAGCACAAGCTAGTGTCAGACCTGCTGTTTCCAGCGCTGTGTCCCTTATTCTGTAAGATGCTGGAGTTTTAGGCCATGTTCACACGGCTTATTTGGGCACGTATTTCAGTCCGTAATTTGCGGCATACTGCGCGAATTACGGACTGAAATACAGCCCAGGCATTACGGTATTCCATAGCTCTCATAGAGAACTATGGATAACGTCTCCTCTCCCCGCTCGCACAATCGCCGCGGGGGGAGATGAGTGACATGTCATTTACTAGCAGCGTATACGCGCCGCTAGTAATGATAGTCTGTGGGCCGGCGAGGTGCCGGCCCCCTGCTCCCGTCCACACAGCGTTATTACGCCCCACAATTCAGCCGTGTGAACATGGCCTTAGAGCATTTAATGCTAAAATCTTATTCATCAGCAGCCCAGCCCACCAACAGCTAACCCCTCCCACATGGCAGTTATTCACCTGTTTCTACCTATTCAAAGTAATAGGTTTATCAGTTGAGGTGGGCGGGGCTAGCCTCAGATGGGCGGGGCATGAAATAAAATGACTCTTTTCATGACTCTTTTCTTGCTGAAAACTGCAGATTTGAGCACTAAATGCTCTAAAACTTGCGCTGGAAACGGCATGTCTGTCCCTAGCTTGTGCTGTCCGCAACAATGGGGGCATAAACTATGTGACAGGTTCTCTTTCAGTTTGGAAGCTCCGTCATAAATGTGCAAATGAAAACAAAGGGACCCATTTCACAACGGACGCCAACGGTGCCTGATGGACCCTACTGATGACAACAGGTCCGTCGGGCTTCTGCCGTGGTGTCCGTGGTTTAGACGGAAAAAATAGCGCAACATGCGATGGAGGTTCCGAACTGAACCTCTGACACATGTGAACTGAGCTTTACTATGCATTTTTGTGAAAATGTATGAAACAATGAAATCAATTACCTTCCTATCACAGCTAAACAGCATTGCCTGTACTGAATGACAGTGAATAGAGCTGAATGTTTATGAGCGTAATATTATTCTGCCAATGACTGGCTTAAAGGGGTATTCCTACCATGCTGATTGGATTGAAACATGTAGCTAGACGGTAAATAAAAACTATTACCCATTACATTGCTTTTTTGATTTTTCTTCTTTTTAAAGTTAGAGCAGTTCTCATCTCCTGCTTGTCTACAGAAGGCTTCCTAAGTTGCCAACCATCTCTCTCTGCTCTAGCAACCCTGACCAGAATGGTGACACAATTCCCTGCTGTGTCTTATCAGCAGAACAGGAGCTTGTTTATTTTTCTTACTGATAAACTTTAACCCTTAAGAACTCTGTAGCTTTATACCTAGCTGTTAAAAAAGAGGAGAGCTGAAATGTCAGTCACTGCTGTAGACCCATCCCCAGTCTTAACAGGAAGTAGGAGCCTGAAGCTGGCTATGAAGAGCAGGCTCTGTGAAACAGACAGATAGGAAAACCCCTGTAAGATACATCTCGATTTTGCTCACCTTGTGTCTGAAAATTCTAAGTTGATGACATTAAGAACCCTTTTCCTATTAGTGCTGTAGTAATAGTCCACAAACTCCTTCAGCTTCATCTTGCAGTCCTTCTGCTTGGTGACATCTGTAACATCAACCACCCTTTCAGGACCTGCAAATCAAGAGCAAGAAACCATTAATGGGGTTACACTACATTTCAAAGAAAAATATATTTTTGTCTGGAAGAGCCGCGTGTGCATTGTAGCCGACAGATAAAACATCACAATACGATACAGCCAATCTCCTGTTCATGGCAGAGGGAAAACAAAAATGAACATAGGACAGACAGCCTCCAAAACAAGCTCCTGAATGTCTTAGGGTATGTTCACACGGGCTAATTTTGCGGCGTATTTGCGCTCTAATACAAGCGAGATGCGCGCAGAAATTACGGTAATCCATAGTTCTCATAGAGAACTATGGATTACGCCTCTTCTCCCAGCTCGTAAAATACGATCGTATTGTACGCGCGGGGAGATAAGCGACATGTCAATTACTTGCGGCGAATACGCGCTGCGGGTAATGCATGTTAATGGGGGCCGTCTGGCTGCTGTCGCCCCCTCCCCTTCCCCCGCGCGTATGCGCTGATCAGTGCGACTCCCAAATCACCCGCTGCAATTGCGGCCGTACTGTATGCGCCGCAATTACGCCGTGTGAACAAAGCCTGAGGGTATGTTCACACGGCTTATTTTGGAGCGTATTTTGCGGCGTATTGCGCATAATACGCAGGGAAATGCGCCCCATAATTACGGTATTCCATAGCTCTCATAGAGAACTATGGATTACGCCTCCTCTCCCCGCGCGTACAATAAGATAAGTGACATGTCAATTATTTGCGATGAATACGCGATGCGAGTAATGCAATGCTGCGGGAGTACGCACGTATTAGCGTGAGCTCCTGAAACACACGCTGTACTGCGGCGCGTACAGTACGTGCCTCAGTACTTCGTGTGAACATAGCCTAATAATGTGGGGGTTCTGTAGAATTTAGGACCCAGTAAGACCACTCCAGTAGCCAAGAAGAACTTCCATAAACATCATCAAGAGAGAACAACTAAAAAACTATTTCTGGAGGCCTGAAGCCAAAGACTGCCCAGCCCTAACACTTAGTTATTATAGTTCTTATTGTAATAATTATTAAATACAGAATCAGAATCCTGATTCATAATAACCCTTAATACCGCAATTGCACTGCAATGAAACAGGTTGAACAATATAAACCTAGCACAGGTGACTGAGGACTTACCAACATAGTTTTCAACGTCACTGACATAGAATGTCGGAGCAGGTACAGAGAGACCCAGACCATCCTTCTTTGGCACCAGAATTGGTTCTGTAAACCCAGTGTCTTCGAAATATTCCACTGTTAACTGACTGCCATTCAACTTGGTGACCACATCTTCGGCACTGCAAGACAGAAGTCACAAGGTCACATGTGCGTCACTGGATCCTACCAACATTCATGAAAAGAGGGATGCTACAAAAATGAAAAACTTCGGAAATGACTGACGATTGCAGGGAAAAAAGAAACAACTAACAGCCGCACCAACCATTAAGAAAAAATGTACCAATCTATACCTGGTGCAGTATGGAAAGCTAGAGGAGCGCAACACCCAGGGTTCAGTAAAAGCAAGGTCGGCTTACTAGTTCTATTAAAAGGGTTTTACCATTTGACTATTTCACAGAGCCTGCTCGCTACCGCCAGCTTCAGGCTCTAACTTCCTGCAGCAGAGATTGGCATGTCAGCTCTGCCATTTCTAACTGAGCCTGCTACAGGGACATTGGTGATGGATGGGTTTTAACAGCAGGACAGACGGCTATAGAGCACTAAAGGGTTAAAGTTTGTTAGTAAGAAGCATAAACAAGCTTCTGTGCTGCTGCTACGACACGGCAGGGAGTAACATTATCCTACTCAGGGCTTCAAAGCAGAGAGAGGTGGTTACCAAACCCTCGTTTGGTAAAATCTCATGCTTTTGGTCATCGGATTGTGAGGTCCTAAACTTTCATTTTGTTGTAGATGTCATAGTTTAACGTTTTAGGAGGATTTTGTCCTATTCGTGATATCACCAGAGAAAGCATTTAGCACATGCCCACTGCGGCTGTAGACGCCATTCCAGGTGACTTGTATAAATTTAGGGTATGTTCACACGGCGTATTTATGGGGTGTACTCAATTTTGGTTTCCTGCACCCCGCCCACTTTCACAGGCTGTTATATGAGTGCAGCTTGCAAGGTTGGTGTTTTTTTATTTCTTTCTCTCTGGATAATGGAGGTCGGTTGACCCAATGAGAGGCCTGAATTTGGCTCTATTGAGAGGTAAAGATAGCGTAGGACCACCCGACCTGAGATCACGTTATAAGTTCGTGGGTGGCTTAAACATTTTTTGATCAAAAACATGTGAACTAAGAATCTCAACGTTTTTTTCATGTAACGCGCATTTTGTCTATCGGTTTTTAAAAGTAAAAAAAACAAACAAAAAAAAACTTAGAACGTATTCATTCATATATTTTATGTGGAAAATATGTATAAAAAAAAAAAAAAAGTTTGTATGTGGTTTTGGACAAGAATCCGCATCTAAAACCCCATAGAAATTAATGGGACTCATTTTCAGACTATAAATATATCAGAATCAGTCGGGAAAAAAACAACCACAATCCACATAAAAAAATACGCAGCCAACATGGTTTTGAACAGTAGAATCCAAGAAGCAAATTGTATTTGTCGCCTGAATGTACCTTTACAGGTCATAAGCCCTGGGATAAACACCCAAGACACAAAGCTAAAAACATTGGACTATTCTGAAGCGGCCGAGCCCTGATTTAAATCCTATTGAACATTTGAGGAAGGAGGCGAAACATGCAGCCTGGAGAAAGCAACCTTCACACCCGAGACTAATGGAGCAGTATGCTTATGAGGAATGGGCCAAAATACTGTGGACAGGGCCAAAAGTCTCATTGAGAGCTAAAGAAGTGGTTTGATGGCAGTGATTGTCTCAACAGGTTGTACAACACAATAGTAGCTGAAGGGTGCCATCATTTTGGTCAAGGCCAGTTACATCAGTTTGTTGTCATTTTTTGGCTGAACCACAATTCAAAAGCAATGTCCGATTTTCATTAGTTGATTTTCCATAAAATGTAATTAATTACTACTTTAACAGAAGGGAACCAACAATTCTGTCCGTGTATATGTGTCAAGTTTCATATTTCTCAGAGGGCTAAAAGTGTTGGAAAAAAGTGGATTCCTCCGGTTCGTAAAAAGGTGCCAATCGGTGGCGTCACGCAAGCATTGCTTGGATATGCCAGCATTTTTTCGCAGTACCTTCTTTTGTCCAGTCCTGTTGGACTTTTCAGCTTATCATTCATCTACTCAATGCCCGAACCCCGATTGCCTCTGGTTTTATATACTACTCCATGTCCAGTACAGTACATACATGGAAGTTGTACCACTTTGTATGTCCAAGAAACACGCAGTATCCGTTAGGACCAATACAACGCACAATTTGTCTCCAGCTGTCCCTGTCACCTGGTGTCATAGAGGTTTCTCCTCCTCCATCTCTCAGGTAGCTCTAGTAGTCAATCCCTAAGAAAGATTATTTCTTTTTATCTGGACTTTTATAGGGGACCTGTGGCGGCTCCCGATATTTGGGCCTTTAATAAATCCTTGTGTTCCCTGTGGAAAAAAAAATTCTGCTTCTCGTATAACTCTGTGTTGTTCTGTTCTTCTGTTATTCCTTCTATTACTGAATCGGTCAGCTGGGTGTTACCAATTGGAGGAGTGTCCCTGCACAGCCTGATCTTGTCTAATCAGTGCTGACGCAGTCAGCATATGAAGGGACACACCCCCACACACTGGACTGGTCACACCCAGCTGACACATTCAGTAATACATGTCTAAAAGTAATAACTGAGGAACAGCACAACACAGAGTTATAAGAGAAGATGCTTCAGTATTGTTATTTTACAGGGAACAAAGTATTCACTAAAGCAGAATAGTCATTAGATATCACAGGTCGTTAAACACGGAAACTGACAAACAGGGGAAATAGTCTGAGTTTGTGAAAAATAACAAGAAAATTCTGTGGTTTTTACCAGTTCTGCAATTCAGCTAATCAATTCCCATCAGGTGCTGATTTTGATCATTTTGGCCTACGCAAAGTTTTTATAGGAAATTTCGATCTGATAATAATAGCGATCACCCTAGAAATCACAGTATGAAAAATGTGTAGTCCTAGTTCACTAGAAACACTGTTCCATGAAGACTGGGAATAAATACAGTGTGGGAGCCTGGCTCTAAGGTGAGGCCACATGTGGCTGTAACAATCCTCCCATGCAGCCCCCCAATGTGTGCCCACTGGTGGGGCGCATGACTTTGTGACTCTCAGTCCCATCATGGCTGTGATGAAGTCAAATTGATTGTTCCCACCCGTACTTTGCTAAACCGCAACAATAAAATAGGAAGCAGATGATTGCAGCAGGAGTCTGCACCGGGCTTATTTGCCGGCTGTAACCATGGAGACACATAGGTGAGCATAGGAGATGTAGACAAAAAAAAGTGTAAGTTAAAGGGGTTTTGCCATGAAGTGAAGTTCCTACCTCTTATCTGCTCAGGGGAAAATATAAACAAAGCATGCTGAGTCATGAACGGCTGCAGGGGTGAGAGGGAGGGGGGTGAGCAGAGCCAGGAAGCGTCTCTAAAGTTTACTCAAATAATAACATTACAACTAGTGGATTCTCTATACAGCAGACAGCCTCATATACTGCACTTTCTCCCCAGCCCCTTGCAATCTCCTTCATGTTCCCTGTCATCAGATAAGAAGTGCAAACACGCAAGCGAGGCCAGATCAGCTCCTGGTCGTGTATAATGTAAACTGTCAGGAAACTAAGGGGGACTGAGCAATGCTGTAGATCTCACAGGCTTCATTTTTTTAAATCACATATATTTAGAAAAGTGATTAAATACATATTTTGGAGGATCCCATGTGAACATTACATCGTAGCAAAACCTCTTTAATGTAAATGGTTGAAATTTGTTTGTTAAATATTTGAATAAACGTTGGTTGCAAAATCCTATATATATATATTATATATATATAATATATTATATAATAAATATATATATATATATATATATATAATATATATATATATATATTTCTAAGGGAAAGTTCACTATTTCATAAGGACATGCAGAAAAACCCAGTGTCAGAGTTCAAAATCAATAGGTTTAGACTCTAGTAATTTAGAAATCCCCATAGTTTGAGACCTGACTCTGATAACTAGCCATTCAGGTCAATACAGCTTTGTCAGAGATTTCCAGTATCTGACATATCTAAGCGGCACTTATAAGGGAATGAGAGATACTAAGAGCTTGATTCCCAAGTCATAGAATCAGTGACAATCTGAGCTCATACATCCCACAGACCTGAATTTCTGATGTGTATCTACTACAGATTTTGTTGGATTTCCCCTTTAAGTACATTAGAGAACTGCATCATGAGCTGATGAGCGACTCCAATAACAGCAGAGCAAACATTAAAATCTCAGCTTCCTCCATTTTTTATATATTGAAGGGAAATCGACATAGAGTTCCCTCTTCTTCCATTTACTATTCAATTTGATTCTTAATCGGCTATTATATAATTTACAAAACACAACCATTCCTACGGGCCAAATGGGTGATATCAATCTCAAAGTTGTCGCCTTTGCCTGCAATGTCATGTTAATGATATCTAATCCCCAAAAATTTGTTACAAAATCTTCTTCAAGGAATTAAATAAATTAAAAATTTATCGGGATTTTCACTAAATTTAAATAGAACAGAGAAGTTACTGCTGATAGGCTCGAGGAGACCGTTTAAGTGGAGCCACCACGTTACCACCAATTTGGGAGTTGTAATTATTAGAAACCTTGCCCAATTATACGAAGTAAATACAGACCCAGTCCTTCAGAAATTAGAGGTTGGATGGTCATCCTGGTCTTTAAGTTATTTGGAAAGAGCAAAAAAAAAACAAAAAAAAACAAAGAGGAGTTTCCTAGACTCTTAAACCTGCTGCAATCATTGCCCAATTATTTAAAACCTAAAGATGAAAAACCTATTAACTTTCTTTATAGAAAATCGATTTAAGCTAAGGGCTGCCCACAAATACCTTATCAAATGCTTACACAACATAGATTCAACGGAGGCATTACATTGTACAATCTGGCTTCACTTTTGAGGACTGTCAGAGATTAGCACCTTAATGGGGTTGTCCACCTAAAAATAATGTCACTTAAATGTCTTTAGGGCTCCTAGTTAAAAAAATAAATCAAAAGACTCTCCTTCCTCCAGTCCCCACTTCCAGCGCCGCCTCTCTCTGGGGTCTTCTGTTGACACACTGTTGGGGCCGTCACTGCAACCATCACATGCCACTAACCTACATCAATCTTTGGACAACGATGTAAATTTGGGGCACATGACCACTGCAACCAATAAGCAGCCACAGTGGTGATGTCCCTGTTCAGAAGTGAGGGCATCTCAACAGAAGACGGGAGAGACGCGCCACTTGGACCAGGGAAAGGGAAGTATGACTTTGTATTTTAATTGGGGCCCTGGAGCTTTTGAAATGGCTTTTGTATGAGGTGGACAACCCCTTTGCTGCATTTATTGAGTATACTATAGACCAATGTTCCTCAACTCCAGTCCTCTAGACCCACCAATAGGTCAAGTTTTCAGGATCTCCTCAGTATTACACAGGTGATATAATTATAGTCATTGCTTTCTGTGGGAGATCCTGAAAACTTGACCTATTGGTGGGTCTAGAGGACTGGAGTTGAGAACCACTGCTATAGACCCATACTTTAGCCCTAATGTCTTGCTGTCAACTATGTTACACCAGACATATTCTCAATTTCCTGATATAACAATGAAGACACAATCCACTGTTAATCAAGAGCTGGAGAGCGTGGCGTAAAGCAAAATAGATGATATCCCTTAGCCTGAAATATTCTTTAGGCCTAGTTCACACGGCTTATTGCCGGCGTAATTGCGGGGACGGATTTCACTCCGCAATTACGCCGGCTGCCGTGCAGCGGGGGCGGGGCGGTGGGCCGGCAGCTCGCCAGCCCCATAGACTGTCATTATCTACAGCACGTACGCGCCGTACATAAGTCACCTGTCACTTTCTCCCCGAGCGGGGAGGAGAGACGGAATCCATAGTTCTCCATGAGAACTGTGGATTACCGTAATGACTGGGACGGATTGGAGCCGTACTGAAGCGCAAATCCGGCGCGCAATACAGCTCCAATCTGCGCCCAAATAAGCCGTGTGAACGAGGACTTATAGTTACCCTCTTTGAAAAAAACTGATTTTTCAACAAGGTCACACATCACGCTTTTTTCCCTATGGTGACTGAAGCAAACTATTAACTTACTGAGCAATCCAAACGTCAGATTCTGTCACTGACAGGACTTAAAGGGGTTACGTTTGAGTGCTGTGTGCCCGCTAATTTTCTCAGCTGAGTTTGAATTCAGGGGCGTGTTTCCTGCAGCAGGGTGTCTCTCCCCCAGGAGGCGTGTCTCCCTCATGAAGAACTGTGACATCATATTTTGTTTAAAGGGGGGATGCAGAGGGTTGTCTGGATTATTAATCATCTGTAGCCTCCTGCTGCTTTTGTCTGCAGCCTTGAGGCTCCCAGAATTAAAACAGGTGTTGGGTTTTTGCTTGGGTTCCTTGGGGGGGAATAAAAAAGGGACCTTTGGGTGGGTTATTGTAAACAAGGAGTTAAAACATTTTTTCTATGGAAAATTTTTTAAAAAAAACCCAAATGTCTTGTTTAAAAACCTTTTTTTTCACCCAAGAAAATTATTCTCATATTAAAAAATGTTAATCCAGGGAAACAATCCAGGTTTAATCAAAGGGGGGGTTTTGGAAAAGAGGGGGGGAAAGGAAAGTTTTTTCCTTACCCTTTAAACTTTTCTTTAGGGGGTTCAAGGGTTTTTTTCCCGGGAATTCGGGGGGGTTTTTTCCCCCAAAAATTACCCGGCTGGGGTGACTGGGGCCCAGCAGTTTGGGGCCCTAGGATGTTTAAATCAGAGGGGGAAAAAACCCAATGTCTTTCACCCCGAGCGGGGGGGGGGGACGGTTCCTTTTCTAGGGAACAGGGTTTCCCAAATTTTGGAAAAAAATTGACCCAAAAATACTGAAGGGGGGGCTTAGGGGGCGAATCCCCCCCCAAATTCGCCCCCCCAAAAAAAAAGCCTTTTTAACAGGGATGTTCCCCTTCTTTAAAAAAAAAAGGTTTTTTAAAAACCAATTACAAAAAGGGCTTTTTTTCTGGTGACAACCAAAAATTAAATTATTTTTGGAACAATAAAACCCCTTAAGACATGCTTTTCCGTTTTTATCATTCAATTTTTTTCCCCTATTAAACAGGAAATTTTTTCAAAATATACCCAAAAGTGTTCCCAAAAACTACAGGAGACTGGGGGAAACCCAAATTTATTAAAAAAGGGACATGCCCCCCTCTCTTAAAATATTTTAAAGGGGTTTTCCCGGGATCAAAAATGGTTGTTGGCCCCTTTGGGGGCAAATTAAAATAAAAAATATAAAATAAATCCTTCCCTCCGGGGAAGGTCTCCTTGGGGTCCCCGTCTGTGGTTCAAAACACCCCGGAAGTAGCTTTTTTATCTTTCGCAGGCCTTTTTAAAGGGCTAAAGGGCTGTGGCAGGGTTTGAAGCCCTTTCCCACTGACTATGCCGGTTTTTTGGACGGGGGTACCCAAGGGGTCTGGGGGGGCGGTATGGGAGGGTCAAATCTTCTATTTGTAATCATGCCCCGCCGGACCAACGAGCAGTCTTAGATCCTGGAACGCCCCTTTAATAAACCGATTGATTATGCAGCATTACAAATTTCATTTTCAAAATGAAGCCAGGATATCCCGAGCCCTAATACCTATAGTCGCTGGGGCTTTTGGGGCTAAAACAAAATCTTCCTTTCCTGATTTTTAAAAATTCTACTTAAAATGGGGCCCTATATTACTCCAGTAAGGGATTGTAGGATGGGAATTTATCAAACCACCAAGTGTTTCCATTGCAATATTCCTGATGTTAAATTATTCCCAGGTTTATGGTTTTTTTTCCTTTTCCCATATTTTCGGGAAAAAAAAAATCTTTATTTTGCCCCCCACTCACATAACGGGAATCTATTGCAAATTTTTTTTTTTTTTTTTACTAATTAGAACAAGGAACTAATACATATTCTTTTCTTCTGAGCCTTTTTTATTTCTGACTGATTTTTTAATTCTGCCGAAAATTTTTTTTAAGGGGGCCCCGCCTGGGGCTGTTTTTTCTTTAGATTTAAAAGGATGTTTTTAAGAAAATAGAAGTTTTGTGAAATGAGCAGACCCCCTGACTTCTATAGGAGCGCTTCTTAGTCATGATGATGAGACCCTGTAATCACTTTTGTAAGCTCTTTGTGAGTTCTCGTTGGCTATTGGCTCAATCAGTGGCGGAAAACACGGAACCCCTTTATCTTTTTGAATAAAAAGTAACCAATGTTTTGAATGTCACGGGGTTTGCACCCGGGGGTGGCCAGTGGTGGAAATTGAACATCTGAAGGATTGCTTCAAACTTTAATTATTGAAAAGTTGTTTTTGTTCCCTTCTTACAGCACCAATGTAAAACCTTATGAACAAGTGTATAAGAGTATGTTTACACACTGGATTTGGATGCCGTTTCCTGCAAAATTGGGGCAAAAAAATCCCCCCGAATGGTTTCCCCCAATCGGGACCGCATTTTTTCTTTCATTGTTTTCAATGTTAAATCCACATCCTTGTACACACATTGCTCATTTTTTATGATCTTTAGTGCTAAAAAAAAAAAAACTGGAAAATTTTAAATTCTTGGGGGCGAATTTACACAAAATTTCCTCACATTCCAGTATATACGAGGCTAGAAAAAACTTGCCTCAAAAAAATCGAAATCAAATACACCCAAAATCTGTCCCTTTACTGGCACAGATTTATGGTGGTTTCCCCCAAAATGCCTAAAAGGGGCTGAAAATTTAAAGCGTCCCCCGGTTCGCATTGTGGGGTTTTAAAAGGGAACTGTACAGTAAAATTGCTATCTGATCTGCGGGCCACCCTTATAGAGGAAGAGGTGCTGAGCAAATTAATATATTGTTCTGTGAAGAAAGATTCAGTAGAAGTTATATATTAATCATTCAAATCTCTGCTTTCTCTGGGTTAAGGAGTCCATTAGGCGGTCTTATTAGTAATTGACAGCTATCTCCGTATTTTCACATATAAAGGGGGGGCTGTCAATTTGCTAACACTGCTACTAGACTCCTCCCGCTCAGCTCCTTTCCCCATTTTTCTTTCAGATGTTGTGACAGTCGTTGTCTTATGAAGCTGTGGTAAATGTCAAGAGAGAGGTGCAGTCCCACATAAATCACTTTTGTGAACAATTTTTGCAGTCCCATGTTAAAACACCGAAAAAAAAGCTAAAACTGTGCAATCCCCTGTTTTCACTTTTTTTGACACAGATTTCACAGTCCCAAAAAAAATCATTTGTGCCCAAAAGGCAGTCCCAGGAAAAATTTCTTTTGTGACACAGGTGCACAGTCCCACATAAACCCTTGTGGACAGATGTGCAGTCCCATGTAAAAACAAACGATTTTAACGTTTTGTTTGGGAGATTGAGAGGTCAGAGTTGTAATAATTGCAGGATATATCAATATATGAAAAGAGGCAGATAAAAAGAATCACCCTTTCCCCGAAAATTTCCCGGAAATTTTAAAAGCCCGTTCTAGTTACAGAATAAGTAGTGAGAGGAGAAAAATTTTAAAATTCATGATCGAGTTACCAAATTTGTTTTCAAATTCCAATGGGTTTTAGGCTTGTTTACACGCAAATCCCGAAAAGCCATTTTATTTTGGATGGGGATTTTTTTAAATTTTCTGTGTGCAAAGGGCCCTTTTGTCTAGGACGGCTGAGAACCTTCCCTTCCCCCGGGGTCACACCCAAAAAGAATCATCAGTGCACATGTAGGGCGTGTCTGCGAGCGTGAAAATAATCCCTGCTGGGAAGGGGGAAACATGCCCCCCCATTTCAAAAGTTTGCTTGGGGAAAAAAGCACAAAAGGGGGTGCCAAAAAGCTTTTTAGGTGGGGCCAACCCTTTTAAATAGCTTCAGATAATTTTTAAAAGGGGTCAACTCAAGTAAAGTTTGGCAAAAAAAGCCATAAAAGCTTTCCCCCCCCCCCCCCCCCCCACCCCCCCCCCCCCCCCCCCCCCCCCCCCCCCCCCCAACAAATTTAAAAATTCAGCCCCAAAAACCTTTCCCCCCTTTAGCCCTCTTTTCCCGCCCGGAAGGGAAAAGGCGCCCTTGGGGTCGCCCACCTTCAAACCCACCCCTCGCCCCGACCCTGTCTTATGCACATCAATGACCCTTTCACCAAATTTGTTTCCCTTTTTTTAGGATTACGACCCTAAAGTTTAAAAGGTACCCCCTCGATGGGTTTAAAGGATCTATGGAGCTGGAGAGGCAATGTACCAAGTGAAGTGCGTGTTGGTGTCAGACTTCTTTGTTATTTGCGAGCTCTGAATTATCGATTTCATTTATGGATTATATAAATAAAAAACAAAGGGGCCCTTTTTAACTTTTTTTTGATTTTTTATGAAAACACTTATTTAAACAAATTGCCTACATGACCCTGAAGGGGAAATTGGGGACATGGGAAAAGGGTGGATGGGGAACCGACACTTGTAAAGAATTATTAATTCCGCGCACAGTAGTTTATTAAGAATTCATGAATTTTCAAATGAGAAATACAGCGACCCAATATAAACAGGCGCTTATCCTCGTGTTTCAGGCATCGCAGCTCACACACCTAAGTGCACGCCACTCTGGGAGCTTGGTAAGGAGGCAGCAGAGCTAAACTTGTCATGGAGGGATCCAGTTAGACTTTGTCAGTACATCACCTCAAGATCACCTGCATCTCCAGCCTGACCCCAGAGTCTCCACTATGGATATACTGTCTGTAATGTTGTTGTTTAGCATAAGGATTAGGCTAAGTACATATCACATTTGTGATGTCCACTGAGCATGTACGCTAGGAAAGCTCCAACATATTCACTACATGTATCCAAAGGATTAAATGACCCAACAGAGGCTAAAAGTGTGTCCTCCATTTGGTTGGTAAACGTTTGTATACCACAAAAAAAAAGTATAGAATAGCGCACAGTCCTATGTTATTCTTTAAAATGGTATTTTTTAAAAAGACAGTTTACATTAAATGTGTTTGTATGTAATATATATATTATATAATATATATTATATTTATATATATATATATAATATAATATTTTACCATTTATAATATAATACACATGCCATAATACTATTTATATATATATTATATATATATATTAATAATATATATATATATATATATATATATTATAATATATTTTATAGAAAAACATTATTTTACACTCATAATTACACATATATTAAAAAACATAACATAGAGCAAATTACCAGTACAGCAGGTTCCAGAGAGGGTTGCCCTTTACAGTGATCCCTCAACATATAATATTAATTGGTTCTGGGGCGACCATTGTATGTGGAAATCATAACTATGGCAAACTGATAATGGTTCTGAGGCACCGAAATGTCTCCCCCAACATAATTCAAAATTAATAACTTAAAGGGGTTGTCTCGCTACATTTTTTAGATTAAAGGCCTTGTAAAAACAAGTCACTTTGCAATATATGTCCATTAACAGTGTCCTACCTATTCCCAGATATCCTCTCTTGTATGGGCTATAGCTACAGACCTGTTTGATCTATCCTGATAGGCTGCCAGCAATACCACTGTATGTTGAAAATATTATACCCTGAGGCCAATGTAACTTGAGGGATCACTGTATCATTTATTGCCAGTTATTTCAGGGTTTGTTTCAGGAATAGCGGTTACATCACATCCAGAATACCCAGGTGACCCTGGAGCCATTGGCAGTCACTTTGTATGTGGCAAGGTTAAGATAATTATTAAGAATATTTGCAATAAGTTTGATACATTTTGTATTATAGAAACTGATTTCATATAATCTGGTTTTACTTTTAGGCAATGTTGACACGGCTTATTGCCGACGTAATTGCGGGGACGGATTTCGCCCCGCAATTACGCCGGCGGACATGCAGAGGGGGCAGGGGGCTGGCAGCTCGCCGGCCCCATAGACCGTCATTATTCACGGCGCGTACACGCCGTTAATAATGTGCATGTCACTTTATCCCACCGTGGCGGATTCACCGAGCGGGGAGGAGAGACGGAATCCATAGTTCTCTATGAGAACTGTGGATTACCGTAGTTACTGGGACGGATTCCAGCCGTACTGCAGCGCAAATACGGCTCGCAGTACGGCTGGAATCAGTCCCAGAATAAGCCGTGTGAACGAGGCCTAAGAAGGAAGCTTTCACATTGAAAACGTAGTCTCTGCTGCAGACATCATGTAATACAGCCGGGAGAACTGAGCAGATTCATATATAGTGCTTTTCTCAGTTTATTGATCTAATCATTTACAGTACTTATTCTGGGTGTACGAGTAAAGTGGGAAGTCTAAATCTGTGATTAGGAGTCCACCGGGAAGCCCTAATCTCTATATAGGAAAGCTGTCAATCACTTGTGGGACTGCCCACTGGACTCTCAAGCTCAGAATTAGTAAAGGTCAATACCTTACGAACTCTACTGCACTTTCCCCAAAAAAACTATCAATCTACTCGCCTCCTCCTGCTCTACAGCACGCTGCCTGCAGAAGGGACTACATTTTGAATATAACAGTCTGCTTTCAAAGTTATACTTTTAAACATGGTCTGTGGTATATGCAATCTAAGCTTAAAGGGGTTTTCTGGGAGTTCCAGCAGCTCGTTTGTCAATATTTTAGGCTAGGTTCCCAACACTACATGTATTCTGCTTCTTCTTTCAATTAAAGGAATGTTCCGGGGGTTCCAAAAGCTCGTTTATCTGATGGGGTATAATAAAAATGGAAGAAAAGAAGCATTACCTCCTGTATGCTCCCATTCTGTCCCTGAGGACTTCCCATTCATCCGTGACATTGTGACCTGTGATTGTTTACACCTTTCACATGAACGCTCCCTGCTACAGGTGAGCTAAACGGGAGCATCCAAGAGGTAAGTATGCTTCTTTTCTTCAATTTCATGGATGAACGGGACGTCCTTTGGGACAGAACTGGAGCATCCAGGAGGTAAGTATGCTTCTTTTCTTCCTTTCTTCAATGTCACGGATGAACTTGACGTCCTCTGCGACAGAATGAGAGCATCCAAGAATGTACAGCGCTCTGGAACCAAGGGCACTCTAAAATAAATAATAATAATCCAGGAGGTAAGCATGCTTTTCTTCCTTTCATCAATGTCACGGGTGAATGGGAAGTTCTCTGGGACAGAATGGGAGCATCTAGGAGGTAAGTATGCTTCTTTTCTTCTATTTTTGTTATACCCCCATAGACAAACAAGCTTATGGACCCTCCGGAAAATCCCTTTAAATGAAAGAAGAAACTGCCTACATATAGAATTGGGGACATAGCCTAAAAATATCGACACCTGGAATGATACTATCACAGACTGAACACATGGTCAACGTACACAAATCCCTAATATTTCATAAAACTATCTATAGTAATTCCCTGGCTTTCTCGGTGGCATCTACAGCACTTAGTTCGTATTTATTCAGGGCATCTGTTTGTCTGAGCTCCTATTTGACTTAAGAAATAATGCAACGACCAAATGTTACATGTGAGCAGATGGGAATGCATGGTTCCCCATCACTCTCGGTGGTGGATGCACTGCGCATCCTTCAGCCTCTGATTTTTTGTGGCCTTTTTGCTTCGCTGTAAAAAATAAAGCAAATGCAGTTCCATTCAATGCACAAGATAATCCGTGTCTGTCAACACGACACGCGGAGCTGTGCTGCGCTAATAGACATGAGAGCCGGTAAATTGCTCAACCGCACACAAAATCCAGAGATTATTTTTCAGCATAGTTCTTCTTCCTCCTCTTCCCGCGATGATCATGTCACACAGTGATAGTCTCCGATACGCATGTATTAATCAGATCCGCCAGCAGGTGGCGCTGCAGAGACCTTCCATTCAACGCGTGTTTGTTTACACTTGACACAGTATGGAAGAATTGGTTTCCTGACAAAATAAGAGGAGGGAGCGCTTCCTGAAATATCCTGCGATTGCCCCTGTTAGGTCAGAGTATGGCAAAAACAAACGGCCTTTCACTCCGGTCACTACAAAATTAGCAGTGAATACACAGCGTACGACGGCAGAGAGGGAGCGTAACAAAAAAGGACATAACTGCTTATTAATAACACACGAAGGCAGAATCCACCATAACACATTAATAAGGCTCAGCTGCTTCTATCGTAGCCTCATCCAAGTACTTGAGGGTTCGTGTGTTAATGGCCAATAGATATTTGTGTGTCATAAGGGAGAAGATTAAAAAATGAATATAAAAAAAAATGATGTCATTGTTATTATAAGGCTCTGTCCACATTACGAATATTTCAAGTCAGAAACCACGAGGAGTCCTACATGAAATACTCATCTAAAACCAAAAGTAAATCATCCCTATTGACCTCAATAGAAAATACACACTGTAGTTCATATGAGTATTTTGGTGGTTGGTTTGTAAGACTAAGGTTATGTCTCCAGGGCAAAGCAATACAATCGGTTTTTTTTTGGGTGGTTTTAGGATCTTAAAACCACTGAAAATACAATTTTTCAGGCAGCCCCATAGACGACAATAGAAAAAACAACCTGTAGTCTCCATAGGTCGTTTTTTCTCTGCTTGTTTTCTGGCGCATTCTACAACATGTTGTATAATATGCCGGCGCTATGAATTTTTTTGTCGTCTTCCCATAAAATCAAGTGTATGGGCGACGGCAAAAATACAAGAACCAACTGCGGTTTTTGCACGAAACGTGACAAAAAAACGCAGTAATGCATCAGACAAAAACTGGTCGACTTTCTCCCGCTTTATTGCCCGGTGCAGTGGGGATTCAGGCTAAAGAAAAACTCAGAACATGTTCATTCCTCCGTCGTAATTCCATGTGGTAAATTTACTATTGAGGTCAATGGGGATGGCTAAGACCCTCAAGTACAGCGCGTCCAAAAAACCAGATCCACATCCAAAACCTCATAGAAATGAATGTGACTCATGTTCTGACTGTAAATCCACCCCAAAAAAAAAAATCCACATTAAATACTCATTGAAAACCAGGTCGACCGATGGGATTTTGAATGGTAGAATCCGACGAGTAAACTTCACTTGCTGTTTGGACGTACCCTAATGATGAATGAAGGGGACACTGCCATCCAGGATGGCCACTCACCGATATTTCCAGACCTTCCCTAGAAGCCACTGAAAGTGTGGGATTGTTAGGCTACGTTCACACGGCAGAATTGCGGGGCGCCGGCCCCATAGACATGCATTACTCGCGGCGCTTAAATGCCGTGAATAATTGACATGTCACTTATCTCCCCCCAGGAGCATGATTATCTTTCTTATTGAGAAACTTTAACTTTTAAGAGCTCTTCTGCGCTGCTGTTTAAACCCTTTCATTACCAAGGTTAATCTAACAGACTCAAGAATAGCAGAGCTGAAATGCCAATCACTGCTGTATAACCGCCCACAGCCTGAACAGGAAGTGAGAGTCTGAAGCTGGCTGTGAAGAGCAGGTTCAGTGAAACAGCACGATGGTTTGTCTGGTTAAATTTACAATATCTTCAGGATACTGGTGCCATGATAAAATATAAAAATCGTATACAACCCCTCTCTTCTCATCTTGAATCCAGTGCTGCAGCTCACCGCTGTCCCTGGAGAGGCGAGTTTCAACTTTTGGGTTTTTCATCTGATCAGGCCATTAGTATCCTAAAAATACTGTGCTAAATTTATCCGGACAAGCACATCAGTACACATCAAATTTGCCAATTGTGTTGGGACCGGATGACTGTCTTGTGTGTATGGGGGTTGTGCTGACTATTCCCCTATAGATGATGTTAGAGAAAGAAAAGATAGGACATGATACATGTCAATGCCCAATTCTTTGGTTCTACCTTGAGATAAGATACCACTGGTGCTGGTGGGCTCTTCCCACTGAACTCCCATGCATGCTCTATGAGGATGACAACGCTAATGACAAAGTCAGCTTGTTGACTGTTTCCTGGCAGCCACTGATGTAGAAACACATGAAATGAAAGCGTCACATTTCTACCCAAGATAAGTAGAGCTGAACTGCAATAGCAGACAAAGCCATAGCCCTAATCTTAGACTGCCCCTTAGAGGGAACCAATGATATAGAAAATGCAGTCCAATCTGCAGGCACCATGTTCTAGAGCAGGAGGAGCTGAGCGGATTGATATACATTTTGGGGAGTAAAGATGGAGGAGACCGTGTCATTTATTTACATGCATCTCTTCTCATTCTGGGCTTAGTCCGGTGGGTGGTCCTTCTCCCTTGATTGGGGGGGAAAAACTAAAGGGGGGGGCCTTTCTGCATGAGTGTGTAAACACAGTTAGTGGTCAGTCAGTATAGGCCCAACCCACTGGACTCCCAAGTCCCGACTGAGCAGAGGTCTGAATGACTAAATGAACAGGTCTTCCCACAAAAATATAAAGAACATCAATCAGCTCCTCCTGCTCTATGACCTGCTGCCCGCAGACTGGACTACTTTTTTAACATGACTGCTTCCCTATAAGTCTTATTAAGAGAACCATACTGATTACATTTTTTTTTATGTTTAACTGATCTTTATTGATTTTTCCAGACATATCAAATATAAATGGCATATAGGAACAATAAAAAAGCATTATATCTGAGCAAATCTCAACAAGGCTCGTTCAAATTTGTCAGCGAGTGTTACATACTGTAAGTAATAACATGTTTCAAATACCATAAGGCTATGTTCCCACGGCTTATTTTGGGACGGATTTCAGTCCATATTGTGCGCCATACTGCGCGAAATACGGCGCAAATCCGCCCCAGTCATTACGGTAATCCACAGTTCTCATAGAGAACTATGGATTCCGTCTCCTCTCCCCGCTCGCGAAATTTCGGTGAGCGAGGAGAAAGTGACATGCACATTATCCCGGCGGGATGCACGCCGTGGAGAATGGTTGTCTATGGGGCCAGCGAGCTACCGGCCCCCCCGTCCCACCCCCGCTGCACGGCAGCCGGCGTAATTGTGGGGCGAAATCCGTCCCCGCAATTACGCCGGCAATAAGCCGTGTGAACATCGCCTAAGGGTACGTCCGCACGATAAGTAAAATTTACTCATCAGATTCTACCGATGAAAACCGCATCATATGAGTATTTTATGCAGATTATAGGTTGTTTTTTCTGGCGGATTAACAGTCGGAAAACAAGTCCCATTCATGTCTATGGGATTTGGACATGAAGATGACGGAAGAATGAACATGTTCTAAGTTTTTTTTTAATATCTTTATAAACCGATGGAGAAAATACGTGTTGTGTGCACTACAATGTCAATGGGGATGATTCCGTTTCGATTTTGAAGGAGTATTTCAAGTCGGAATCTGTGTGGATTATGACATGAAATAATCATCGTGTGAACGGAGCCTGAGAGTATATCTCACAAATATGAAGCACTTCTCCAATTACAGGCAGCCCCGACTTACACCATTCCGACTTACATCTGTCTGATAGTTACAAACAGAGGCTTATGTGGCATGCTGCACTTGTAGTTCATGTACACAGCGATTGTATGCTGTGGAACGACAAGTTCCAGCATGCCACAGCAGCACATGAGGTGAAAATTAGGTGAAATCTTCTTAACAGGGACACAGACAGTAAAACAAATGTAAAAAACCCTTCCCTGCACTATCCCAAACTACAAAAAAAAAGTTTTGTGCTGCAGTTACATTTAATAAATATACATGTTCCGACCTACATACAAACCTACAGTCCCTATCCCGTTCGTAACCTGGGGACTTCCTGTATACGGATTTCAATTTTAACCCCTAAATCCCTCCTACCACCCGACTGTCCTCAATAACAAGTGCACTCCTGATAAATGCTGTGTTCTACTTTCTTACTTTTATCATCTACGTTTCTGTTCACGATCCGAGCCAAACGTTCAAATCAATTGCTTTCCAGTTGGGCAGGCAGATGAGAGCCGAGCAACTTCCCTTTCAGAAGGTTTGCCAGGCTCTCCTGCCAGGAAGACATCTGTGGTCAGATGGCGGCTCTTCACAATCCCCATGCTGCACTCTGAAACCCGCACAGAGAAGCCACTGGTTGAATGGGGGTTTAATCTCATCAAAAAGACAGTTACTTGCTGCCGACAAAAACGGCGGAATTAGATTAATGAAAGAAGGTGCGGGGATGAGGCGCCTGCAGAGCAGCTTCTCCATTTCCGGGGCATAAATACAGCCGATAAGTTTTCTTTGGGTTATTGTACATTTTCTTTAAAGGCAAGTAGAATACATAAATGCTAAATTCTCTGCTCGTACGGCCCTTAAAGGCTTCATTCAAAGCCTCTGCACAATTCCTCTGGTTAGATAGGACTGAACTGCTGACAGTGTGTAATGGTATTCACCAATGAATATCTGGACGGAACTCACTGCAGGTCAATGGGATTTGGTGGGTGTCCTTAGGATCCATCATACAGAATAAGTGCCATGACATATACACAGCTGGGTCACATTATTATGACCACTTCCTACTTTTGAAGTTGGCAGCATGTAGCTTACAAAGGAAGTCACATGTTGTGAGCGGACTTGGGAGGGTATCTAAGGTGTGCGATAGGCTGTCTGCACACATATCCTTCAACACCTATGTATAAGGCTATGTTCACACGGCTTATTTCGGGGCGTATTTACGTCCGCAAATACGTCCCGAAATACGTTTCAAATACGTGTCACATTACCCATTCTTTACTATGGGGATTTATGTTGCAAAATATGCCTCAATAAGGCCGTGTTCACACGGCTTATTCCCGATGGATTTGTGCGCTCACAAATCGCCGTGAATAAGGGGCGGGGCACGGAGGAGCCGGCGGGGCGCCGCATGCCTGGCCCCAATAGACAAAGCATTGCTTGACATGTCACTTTCTACCCGCGGCGGAATCACCGGCGGGGGAAGGAGAGACGGAATCACTGTTCTTCTATGAGAGCAGTGGATTACCGTAATTACTCCGACGGATTGCGCGTACTGACAGCGTCAAACCGGCGCGCAGTACGGCTCACTCCGCGGCAAACAACATCCTATTTAACTATTCCACACTATACTTTACCAAAAAAACCTCTCTAAAAAATTACTAAAAACCTCCCCCCCCCTACTCCTACACACCTCCACTATATCAATACTCTTCTCCTAAAACCCAATTCCACAAATCACCACACACAATTCATCAATACTAACCCCAATTCATACACAATAATATATCTTCCAATTTATTTAATAAATTATATCTAACTTCATAATCCCACCACAAACCAACACCCCCACATACACCTTCAACATAACCCCATCACAAACTTGCCTACAAATCTACCTAAACAACTCCCTCCAACATCCTAAATTATCACAAATCCAACTTAACTTCCACTCCCTATTCCCCCCTAATCAAAAAACCCTACATCCCCAAAACATACATCCCTACTTTTTATACCTTCCCTTCCCACACCCCTACCCCCCCCCATCACCCCAATCATTCTTCTCCCCCTATAACTATATCTAACATAGACCAGAGTGATCTTCTTGTGTTGCTCTGCCTAAGGTTCTAAGCTGCGTGTGCTAAGGATCTTACTATACTACTTAGTTTTGTTTTTTCTTTTGACCAGCTGCTAGATTATTACCCACCTCCTTAAAAATTACATCCACCAACCTAAAACTCACCAAACCCCCCAAACCATCTATATTTAAAAACTTGTTTATTATTCAAAAATTACAGAACACAACCACACTTAAATCCACAAACCCAATTCACTCATCTCCATCAAAAATCAAACACTACCAAAACTCCATTACCCCCAATAATAACATATCTCCCCACACACACTATTAACTCACAAGATCACACCCCACCCCTCACCACCATCCTCATACACAATAATACCCACATTCACCCTAAACCTATCCACACCCATCCCAACCATCTACCAACCCTCCATACCATCATTCACACTTATCATCACCATTCTTAACCACATTAAAAATCATTAATTAACATCACCATATACACTTCATATACATCCCAACCCATCCAACAAATCCACAACACACCCATCATAACTCTACCCACCACCCCCTCACCATCACCATACACAATATCATATCCCAATACCCCCCTTCAAACCTCTTACCTTCATAAAAACCCTCAACCCCTCCCACCATATACCACAACCCATACACTCCCCCACCCACCCAATACCATCACACTAAACCAAAAAACCACCAACCCCAATACCCCATAACCCAAATCCACCCCCAACACCCACCTTATCTCCCACCACCCTACCCCATTTATACCAATATTCCATCCATCCTCTCCCATTCCCCCATACCCCCTTCAACCCCTACACCCCATTCCACCTCCTCCCTTTCACTCACTCCTATCCCTCTATACCCCATCAACCTCCTAACTACCTTTCCCACATCCTACTGAGTCTAATATCTCTCTCTCATGTCATCATAGAGACCTGTCATAGTTGTCTCTATACATACTCTACTCAATTGTTGACTGCTCCTGAGTGTTAAGACTCAGTCATCTTAGTTGTTAATATCCTCACTCCCCTCTCCCCAGAGTGGGTGTCACAGATGTCTACTGAAGAGTTCGTACTCATCCCAATCTATCCGTAACATATGGTGATCTATGTCTAATACTGTGCCTCTCTTTCGCTGTTGCTTCTTACTTGTTGAAATCGCATTTCTGTAAATCCTGCCCTGTCCGTCAGACCACCCACCAAATATCCTATTTTATCCCCTCAGATCGCCAATACATTGTGTGAGTTGGCTAACTAGAATATCTATGTACCTCACGTTTTCCCCCGCTGTTAAAGACTATCGTCTCCCTCTCCCACTCTCTTCGAATTGTGTCTAATTGTGTCCCTATAACAATTGTGTCTATTCAGTGAATCTGGACCTAGTGTCACCCACCACCAGATCCGCCCTTGCTCATCCTAATAATTGACTACTCTCACCCTACATCGTGTGTAGTATGATGTACACTCCTACATAATGATACTACCTCATATCTCTCTGCTATCACCTACTCCATTCCTGCTACAAGTATGCATATGTCCGCTCTCTCCCTACCTATGACGTATGCTATTATCACCCAAACTCTACCCCACTACTCTGTTGTGTGTCTCCTGAATAAACATATCTTGATAACAACACTAAGTCCTACCTCCTGTCTCTCTAAGATGTGTACTTACAGATATTTGCCGCCTCACTCACCCTAGTACGTGTCTGTACAACTCCTCAGTTGTCACCTTATCCTCTCCCATCGTCCTCAGAGACCCACTCTGGTTCAGAACTGTCTTCCTCTGAGTCTCCAGTGTAGTGTTAGTTCCTCTCTACCCACACTCCGATACTCTCCTATCAAACTACCCTGTACGTATCATACATCAGTTAACTAATACAATGATGAACCACGTAAAGCGCACTGATAAGACGCACACATCTAGTCACAAGATTCTCTCCTCACTTCCTTTTCCACCATAAAGACTCACCGCCACACAGAGAAGATGTAGTCTCATCACAAATAACACATCCCCCCCTGTACTCACTAGTGAATAGAAAACACCCCCATAGAGTCAGACTCCTAGTGTCTCAAGCACCCAAACACACTCCAACCCCCTCTCCACTCACTGTTCTGCACCACTCTATGTTGCGTTAGATAATACAGATCTGTGCTCTAATAAACACAACATACACACCACTAATTTATCCACATCATACCCATAAAATGCCACTGATCCTACTGTATATCGTGTGGCTCATCTCATCCTAATTTCTACTGACTCCGTAATTCTCCATGCTGAATAAGAAAAAGATGTATGTGTGTGTGTGTGTGTGTGTCTTGTGTGTGTGTGTGTGTGTGTGTATTGTGTGTGTGTGTGTACCGTGTGTCAACATCGCCAGACTCGTATATCCCTAACAAGAACATCTCTCACCACCTCTACATGACCATGTCTCTCTTGCCAGTCAGTCCCTGTCTCACAAACTCACTCACACGTGGACCTATAATCACTAACTGTCGTCACGTACATCTGCTCCCGCCTTGTTGCACATATAAATAGAAGACTGCACATTCAGTCAAAGTGACGACTCAGTGTCATACAAGATACTGCGTAATCAGTACACATGAGACAGTCAGTGTTCGACCCCCTTCACACAAAAGCAGAGTGTCGTGTGTACTGACTCATCGTTTGTGAAGATGTCTAAAATCAGAAACCTACTAAGCGTGAACTAGTTATCCATCATCCATCTTCACTTATCCCAAGACAGTTCAACAAACCATATAATAATCTAGAAGATGCTCATCAGTGTTTCTTCTGTGACAGCTCCCACTCAGATGAACCTATATATAAAAAACACAATGTGTGTATTAGTATTACTATATGTTAGCAGATAAGTTCACACTTCTATGTGTGATCTATCAAACTGACGAGTCTGATAAACACACTGACTGATAGTCATCTAGATCCTCATGTGTGTTGATTGTGATATAACGCCTAAAACGTGCTAGTGCCATATAGCTAGAATTAGCACCTTTTCACCAGTGTGTACATCCAATTGCCCTCACTACTACTCAAGGTAGCTATGATATTGACGTTACGCATGTGATGATGTTCTCCACTAGTTATGTATATACACACAAACTCTCCTCATTCTAGACTACCTCCAATGTCTGTTTCGGCTCCTGTCTATGTCTCGCTACACAACAGTGCCTATGTAGACTCCCTGCGGGACTGTGCAATCTCTAAGTCAAATTCGTCGCATAGGTAGGATCCTACCTGGATATACATACCTTGTCTATTATGATCTCCCTAATTCGTAGCTATGCATGAAGATTAGATAGAATTGGTGCTAGTATGTTGTTCTATAGCATGTCTCACTATTGATATTCCACTAGTTTCTGTACTGCTGAGTCAGATATCATCGTAAATCATAGTATCTTATGTCTAGAGAATACGAATAAAGAGATAAATAGAGAGTTAGTTGGAATGTTGGCACTGTAGTGTGTAAAATAGAATTGTAGGCAGGGTCGTGATCTCAGTCTCTCTCAGCAATGGCTTGTGTGTGACGTCCTCGTAGTACATTCGCGGTAGTATGTATTGCCGCGGTAGTTTCTGAGTGATATCAGTATTGTTGCGCAGTATAGTGATAGTCTGCGTGTTTCTCTGTGATCCACAGTGTTCACGTGAAGGATAAGAGATAACTGTGTTCGCTGAAAAGTCATGTATGCTGTATGATCAATAGAGGTAGATCGTGTTTGTCAGTGTGTTAGTTGTGTGTTGTTGGAGGTTTGCTAATAGAGATGGTCGTGTAGTAGGCTAGTATAATGGGACGAGTCTATCATTGTGTGTCATGCCGTCGTAGGTGATGTGTATTGCGCCGTGTCGCAGACGAGCTAGAGACAAGCTGTATAGCGCGCGCACTCTAAATAGTGCGTCGCACTAACACTAATGTGATAAGATTTGCACGGGCTCTGTGTGCCTGTCTCTAGAGGCTACCTCTCAGAAGAAGAGTCCACGTGCTAGAGTGTGAGATGAGTTCTGCATAGACCATAAACACAAGACTGTGGCGACCGCGCCGGGGACTTGCAGAAGACGCGGGCGGGATGAGAGAAGAGTGAGACCCTCATAGGTCTCTCGGCGGCATCAATAGAGAGGAACTCGAGAACTTGAAATGGCAATGGTTCTGGATAACATTAGACAACAATATCTAAAGATTCATCCAATTTATCACACAGCATAAGCCACTGTGCCAAATGTGCATTTTTAGACTGTCAAGTTTACACAGTCTATTTCACAGTTTTAGGCATTCTGCCCCAGTGTATTTTTGTGTATTTCTCCTTCATGACTAAATCATAATAATCTATAATCTGTTCATAAAAGGATACGACAGATCTATTCTACAAAGAAGCAACACATCAGAACTGATGGGGGTCCTATAAAGTTCTTCAGCATAGTGCAAGACCTCACACTTTGGTTATCGCACTTGTCACATGGGAGATTCTTTAAATAATCAAGTAGACAAGCGTAAAATGAGCTATTTTCTCTTTTACCTGTTGATGTGAATCTACACCATTTTCAGATCCACTTCAGATTTCACACTTTGTATGGAGATACTTTCCTGCTGATAAGAGATGATATAAGCGAGACACAGCTGAAACTTGCCTGATGCCGGATTTGTTTCCAGACGCCTCTTATTGCTCTTTGACTTTGCTTTTGTGCCAGTATAAATGATGAGGGATTCATCAAAATCTGTTCAAACCTTTATGAATTTAACTTTCTGTTTTAGTAAAAATATTGTGCCATATATTACAGAAGTAGGCAGCCATGGGTGGTAGTGCCAAGCATTAACAAACTTGCTTTTAGAAGATATGTAAGCTCCAGTACAGAGTACTAAATGAAACTATGTTGGAAAAAGCACAGCAAAAAAAAAATTAATAAAAACCATAATCTTACTTTCAATCAACAACTAGAAACTGTAAAATATTAACACTGAACAAGTTTGGCATTCTGCAGGATTTTCTTCATTTTCCTGAAACGCACTATTTTGCAGAAGTCCTGCAGAGAACACAAGGGTTAATCTGCTGATTTGTCCTATTTCTGGATGGTGAGTGGCTGAAGAAGCCTGGGCTTGGTTTACATATGTCTGACATTTCAAAGGAACCCAGGATTAAAGTATAGAATGCAACAAACTCCACGTCACCTCCATTACTCCATGGGATCCAATGGAGGAAGTCACTGGACCTATCAACTTGCTGCATTAGGGAGAAAGGGAAAAAAGCTGCTTGTTATAGGGCGTGTTCACACGGCAATGACAAAATACCAGTCAGATTACTCGGTATTTTGTCGTTTTTTGGGCACGTAATGGGACGGCTTTTGTCGGTGGTTTGCGGATTCAAGCCGCCCCCCTTCACATTGACATGTTCATGTTCTGTCCGAAAAAAACGGGTGGAAGAATGAACATGTTGTAAGTTTTTCGTTAAGCCGGCGATGTACAAAAAAACGTCTGGCAGAAAATCCGTGCAGTGTGGACTGCTGCACGGATTTCCTAGTTAAGTCAACGTAAAGGGTTGACAGTCGGTTTACAGATGGTTTTCAAATCCAAAAACCATCTGTAAATCCAACTGAAAACCAGTGCCGTGGGGACGGGCCCTGAGTGTATTTGATCTGACACAAATAAACTAGAGGAAAATTATGTTGGATCGCTGGACATACACTACTCACTCAGATATTTGGCTTTCGGGTGCAATTGTATCCTGAGAGTCGGCCATTTAATTCGTAGCACGCAATGTTGATTTTCTCATCTCAAACAGTTTAATGAAACAAAAGCCAACAACAGTGGAGGGTATCACCATCCAAAAATGTCAATGTCTCAATAACGTGTCATGTGGCCTTGGGCATCAATTACAGCCTGACAATGACATCTCATGCTGTTCACAAGTCATGGTACTGACTGCTGAGGTCTAGCATCCCACTCTTCTTGAAGGATGCCCTTCAGGTCATTGAGGTTCTGGGGCACAGAGTTATGAGCTTCTACACAGCGACTCAGCTGATCCCACAGATTTTCTAGGTAGTTCAGGTCTGGAGAAAGTGGAGACTACTCCATTGGAGGTACCCCAGTCTCCAACAGCCGTTCCCTAATGTTGTTCATGCAGATGCACAGTGACTGGATTAATGATGTTATTCAAGTAATAAAAGCTGTACCATTCACAAAGTGTAGGGCAATTCTGTATTGACTAGACACACCTGCCCACACTGTAACCCCACCACCACCAAAGGCTCCTCTGTGGCTGCTGCATAGCGCTCTTCTTAACATCTCCAATATCGTTGGCGGCCATCATTTCTGCCTAGAATGAATCGACTTTCATCACTGAACAGCACTGAAGACCACTGGTGCCTCATCCAACATAGATGCTCCCTGGCACCTGCACGATGATGATGCCTGTGTCTATGCAGACCATGCTGATGTTTAGGGTTATGTATGGTCTGACGTGACACTTGGTTGCCTCTCACCTCCCTTAAACGTGCCTGGAGTTGTGTGATATTCATCATCCGGTTCCGCAGGGCACTGTTTACAATGAAGTGGTCACCAGTGTGTGATGTAGCCGAAGGACGTCCACTTCTCTGCCTTTCTGTGACACTTCTAGTCTCTCTGTTGCAACTTGCTGATGGCGCTGTGTGACAAACTAAGCTCGGTGGTCACATCCATCTGAGGGCATCCTGCTTGAAGCCTCACATTGGCGAGGTATTGGTGATCAATTGTAAGGTGTTGTCTTGGTCTCATGATGTCAAAATGTGAACAGCATGATGAGGAGGACTGTTTGAATCCCAATTCAAATTAATCCCCTAAATTTATTAGGTGATTCTGGGATCAAACACCTGTTGGGAATTTTGCCATTCAGCTCCTTGTTAGAGATCAGCAAGTTGTTCAAAAAGTACTGAAACAATGAACAATTGGACAAGTGCGTTCTATAGTTAAGACATGGTCTCATTCAGTGCATTTAAAAAAATGTTCAAGAAATTCAAGCAAAAGCCAAATATCCCAAAATGTTTGTGAGAGCCCAATTTAAGATCCCAATTTTTGTGAGTATGTGAACCCAGCCTTAGCAAAGCAGCAGGATCGAAAAAGCTTTATGTCCTGCTGCAGATAGGACAGAGGGGTGAGGCTGTGGTAGCAGCCTGTTGACCTACAGCCACAAACAGGGCAGTGAGAAGGAGGAGGGAAATAACAAAAATCTCTTGGAACACCAAGATTTCTTCCAACGGGTTTTATTTTCTTTTAAAGCACCAAGAGAAATATTAGGCTCAAACGCAATAAGAAAATCCGAGTAATATAATACCATTAAAAAGGGATGAGCAGCCAACCTAGGATCTCCAGCATTCAGAATGTATGAAACCGCGCACATCTTAAAGCTGCATCATCTGGCAGAATCGCATTACACGTAACCAGTCCGCTCCGCTCACTTAATGATTTTGGAGATTTTACATATTTCCCTTTTTAACTTCGACATTAATGAGTCGAGTTATTCCGCCTTTTCCTCGGATTTAGAGTAATAGACTGAAGAATGTAAATCATGAGAAACCCCTAGAGAGCAATCAGTTGGCTTTCACTCTCCGTTTCTGAGTAAATTACATTTATTGTGTGTATTCAAGAGTCATGAACTGACTCTACATTATGATAGTGAGCACTAAGTCATACACATGGCTGACGTGTTCCCATGATGCCTCACAAAGGCTCGGGAGCTTCTTGCAGGCTACTCGAGCTTTATGGGAGACATCTAGCAGTGAGGTTCCTCAGTCCCTGGCATATCCTGGGACGCAACAAATCTGCAAGATTTTCTGCCCGACTTGTCTTTGCTAGTGCAGATTCTTGAAGCATTCAAATGCTTGTTGGCTGCTCACAAGTGAGGTCTTTACTGAGCACGACAATGGTGGCAGCATACAGGGGCACTGTGGCTGGCACATTTGTATGGCTATCCTTGTGTATGGCACATTAGGATTGGGACTTTTCTATCGGTCTAATTTTTTCAGGCACCGTTATAAGGCAGGGTTCACACGGCTTATTCACAGCGTAATTGTGGGACGTATTTCGCCTGCAATTATGCCGTGTGCTCCGGAGCGGGGGCAGGGCTGGGGGGAGTGGGGGGGGCAGCCCGCCAGCCCTATAGACATTCATTATTCTCGGCGCGTATACGGCGTGAATAATTGACATGTCACTTCTCTCCCCGCTCAGCGTATTGTGCGAGCAGGAAGAGGAGACAGAATCCATAGTTCTCTTTGAGAACTGTGCATTACCGTAATGACTGGGACGGATTTCGCCAGTATTTGAGCGCAGTACGGCGCGAATTACGGGCTGAAATACGTCCCAGTCATTGCCGTGTGAACATAGCCCAATAGTAAATTTTCTGTGACTGGAATTATGATATACAGACTACTATGCGGCTGGGTCAATTAGTGCTGAGGGTGTATTGGTATTGTTGAAGTGACAGCTGTATTTGCCCTACAACTCGCCCTAATTCACTTTAAAAGGGATGTGCCATCTTGCAGTTTCAACCAGGCCCCGGGCTGCAGTGGTTCTGCATGAACTGGTATTGAATTGTGGATAGGGAGGTCAGACAAGTGGCACTCCGATGATATTATCACTGATAAACCTTCAATATTCATCAACATTGGAAGCATGAAAACACCATAGGAAAGCTCCATGACTAAAGTGTATGCCCTGGAACGGTCTTATGCTAAGGCCATGTTCACACGGCTTATTCTGGGATTTTTTCAGCCCTAATTTGCGCCCTACGCACGAATTACGGGCTGAAATAGTTAGTCTTACGGATTTCCCAGTTTCTAAGAGCTTGGATTACTCTCCTCTCCCCGCTCGCACAAAACGGCCCGGCGGGAAATGACGTGTAAAAAATTCACGGGTATACGGCCCGGGAATTAAAGCATGGGTACGGGGGCCCGGGGGGCTGCAGGCCCCCCCCCCGCCCCCACACACGGCAATTTTTGGGCAAATAACCCCCTATTTAAACCGTGTGAAAAATACCTAAAAATGGGAAAGGACAGCCCCTTTTAAAAAAGGCCCGGCTGGGGTGCTTTGTCTACAGAGCAGCTCCAAGGCTTCTATCCAAATAAAGGCAGGAACAGGAGCAATTGAGCTAAGAGGCCAGAAGTAATGATGAGCACTACTCCAGGACTTCTGTGCATGCCCTGGAGCATTCTCTCCAAATAAGGTTGGCAGGGGAAGGACTGGAAGCAATGAGGCTAGGAGGTCAGGTCATTAGCGATGATCTGGAATGTACAGCGCCCTGGAACTTTAAAATAAATAATAATCTAAAAAAGAGCTAAGTGCTGCTTCATTATCATGTCCAGAATGAAGTGGACATGCGCAGAAATGTGTGTTTCCAACAACCCAGCCATAAGCCATGTCAGAATGATAGGGCAAGCGCGACCACCCCTGCTAGAATGCAGTGATGGTCAGGAACCAAGGCAACCAGCAGTATAATCCTGCTAGAATGCAGTGGTGGTCAGGAACCAAGGCAACCAGCAGTATAATCCAGCTAGAATGCAGTGGTGGTTTAGGAACCAAGGCAACCAGCAGTATAATCCTGCTAGAATGCAGTGGTGGTCAGGAACCAAGGCAACCAGCAGTATAATCCTGCTAGAATGCAGTGGTGGTCAGGAACCAAGGCAACCAGCAGTATAATCCTGCTAGAATGCAGTGGTGGTCAGGAACCAAGGCAACCAGCAGTATAATGAAGATGGTTTCTACACAAGAGAAGGTGAAGGAAGGACCCTGGAAAATAACATATAATTAGAGTTGCTTATTTTGACAGCTTAAAATTCCCTTCTCAATATTGTTAGAAGGAGATACACTTTTCTATACAAAAGTATAGAATAACAGCAGTGCTACACCAAGGTGTGAGTAACACAAGCGCTACCATTAAAAAGGTATGTGCCCTCTCTTCACAGACTCTTCAGGCTCACACGTCCTTCGGGCGGAAGGTGTACTATTCAATGATTAGGGCAATGGGCGAATCCGCAAACCGCGGACAGAACTGTCCCCCAGGACCATTGAAAAGATGATAGAATACCGGCTGGATTTTTTTAATCAGAATCTGACCGGTATTTTTTCTTTGCCGTGTGGATGGACCCAAATACAGAGTAAAAATGCAGAGAACTGACATTAATGTGGCAGGAAGGATCATAATAATAAAATAATATCTGAGACGGCTCATTCATCCCTCGGAACAGCATCAGCACCAACCCTGCTGCCAATGACACTACCTGTATTCTATAGCAACTGAAAACTAATGCTGATTTTAATGTGTGTTAATAAGTCTATGTCAGAGGTGTTGTTAGGAGCCAGATTCAATAAAAAATGACAAAAAAAAAACACAGCATGTAGTGAAATTTTTCTTGTTCAAATGACAGACAATACAATGGAAACTCGACAGGCCCTATTATGGTCAAAGGGGTTCAATATGAAGCAGATCCTGCTCCACCATTATTTTTGGTTTCCTATTCCTATGACAAAACAGAAGCACGGAGAGAACGATGCAGATGTGACCCTAGCCAAGAAGTTACATTTTAATTTAACAATAAAAATTTTCCCTTTTGAACGTATTAGTTAATGATGTACACCCAATACAACAGCTTAAATTCCTCCAAAGTGTAAAATAAATCCCGATTCATTTCATATAGCAGAAACATCAGTTCATTCAGGAGATATTAGCAGTGGTTTAACTAGAATTCTTAAGGCTCCATAGCAAATAAGATGGGAAAGCAAATAGCAGCACTAGCAGGGCTTTGGAGCCGGTAAGCCAGGGCTCTGACTCCTCAATTTCCCAAAGCTTCGACTTCAACCCCCATTCCCTCATACATGGCGCATGTTTAAGTGATAACATTAGGCTTTTTATCACCCTTAAGGCTTGTTCACACAGAGTTTACACTCCGTGTTACAAGCGCTTTTAGGATCCGTCTTGGGGTCCGCTCTGTCGGTCCCCAAGATGGATCTAAACAATTAGCAGTGAGATTATCACTGCTGTCTATGCCAAACACGGAGCAGCGTTCACATGAGGGATCGCCGCTGCGTGTTTCAAAAGCGCAGCTCGGCTCCGTCTTGAAAAGAATTGACATGCAATTATTTTCAAGTTGGAAGTGTTCTGAGTAATAGTTTTGACTCCATCAAATCCTCCTTCATAGATGACCTCAGATCTGCTCTCATTATTTCCAGGCTAGAGAACAGCCTCTCTACACTAAATTAGGTTTGTGACAAAGCGGTGACCACATGGGCCTCATGCACAGTCAGTTTTGATGAACAGTTGGACTCTTCTACTTCTTTGAAAGCAAGTGAAAAATTTTGCTGAAATTTGGGCGACCTGTTTGCTATGGAAGAGGAATCCTTACCCATGTGGCAAGGCTTTGCCTGCGCCATGTCATCAATTAAATTCATCTGATGAAGCTGAAGATATGGAAGCAGTAGCACTGGTAAGACCCAATTCCTCTAGCTCTTGGCACTGCACTGAACTAACCGTACCAATCTATTATATATTTTGGGAGTCGGTTCACACTGACTCCACAGCCCTGAGCACAAGTAGCCATAATTAAAGATATGAAGAGCAAGGGCTTTAATCAGAGACTACACCATAGTGTTAGAAGAAACACTTGTGATTCCATACACAAAAGGTACAATGTCCTGTATCTGAGTGCTCCCCCCCCCCAACCTCTGGACCTTTATAGGCTGTACATCTATAGTTAACTTTTGGGATATAGATTACTACCCCCACTCAGGAGGAACTAGAATCATCGGGACAAATAGCAAAATGAGACGGGGCCCCAGCACCTAATGACAATAAACTAAAACTGCAGCATTATTAGCAATACTTAAAGGTAAAAACAATACTGCCCCATACAATATCAGGGAACCCTTGTAGAGTGGAGACAGAAAACCCCCCAAGAAAAAAAAGGGAACAATTTTGAACCTCAGGGGGGTTCCCCTAAACCCTTAAAATTTCCCATAGCACCACTAGGGCTGTTTGGCTATAGTTAGGCCTATGCCACCATTTACTGGGCTGTATTTAAGGAAAAGGATCTACACAATAAAATAATACAAACATAATCTGGTTTTAATAAACCCCTTTCTTTTATGAAGGGGAATTACATGTACAGCAGTTATCCTCAGGATTTTACTTTTTGAACCTTATCCTTTTACATAAATTGCACACCAATTCCTAAAAGCGTATCTGTCATGTCACCTATAAAACGGTGCTTACTTTTATTTGAAGTGGTTTTCCAGTCTCAGACTTTTGGTGTCTATAATTTGCGGATCCTCCTTGTGCACAGATCGCTCAGTTGTACAAAATTCACATAACCAAAAATAGCGAGTGCTGCCCCAGCGGGCCTAGTCTCCATACTGCACTGAGACTTTTGGACACCCACTTCCAAGATAAGTGTGGGGCCCAGATATGGGGCCAGCACCTAACAGACATTTATTGCATTTCCTATTGATATGACATAAATGTCTGAGATGGGAAAACCCTTTTAATGTGGTTGCATCAGACTCCGATGCCAAGTAGAGTTCAGTGAGCTGCTACCCGTAGTGGGAGTCCGATATATACAGTGTCGGCTTCCTACACCTGCTCCTTTACTTTTGTTATATTTCCTAGAAGCTGTTGGTGGGAAGACAAAAGGCCATGGCAAAGATATCGGATTCCTTTTTGCATTGCCAGCTTACTAAACTTTTTTTTTTTTCTTACAGGCTATTTTTGATTTCCTTTGCAGTATATGTTATAGCTTCCGGGGTCAAAAATATTCATCGGGTCCCCATATATCTGACGGAGGCTAAAAGAATGGACATGCAATATACTATGAGTCAATGATATTGATGTCACTGGCCGACTGCAACAATCAATACAGAGGCACTTAGTAAAAACTTTTATCACACGTTATACGCTTTTAACATAGGAATCTATGTATGACTGGTGACAAAATGACATCCATCAAAGGTTTACCATGGAAGTTTCATTAGGATAGTTTTCATGACAAAAACCTCTGGGACATTGCAAAATGCAGTGTGAAAGGGTCTTACCAAAAACAAGAAACTCAAGATTAATCTTGAAGACTGCCCACGATCGAGTACAATCAGGATTTATTTCTAGGCCAGATCACCCAGCACTAGTTACAAAGCATTGTTTGTTGGGAACAATTCTGCTATAAACTCTTCAACAAAAAAATCAAGTGCCTCCATCTATATCCTTAAAGGGGTTTTGCCGCGATCTAATGTTGACGTGGGCCCTCCAAAAGGGGTATTTAATCACTTTTCAAAATTATGGGTCTTTAAAAAAAGTGAACCCTCAGAGCTACACCCTTTCCCTTGCTCCTTTAGTTTCCGACTTTTTACTTTTAAACACGACCAGGAGCAAAATCGGGCCATGCTTGCATTTTTGCATTCGTATTGATGGCAGGAACATGAAGGAGTTTGAAGGGACGGGGGAGAAAAGATCCTGTGTCTTTTGTATAGAGAACCCCTTTGTTGAAATTAATTTTGAAAAAACTGCAGATGCTCCCCTCTCAGCCCTCATCTCTCCCCCTTTCAGCTTTTTTGGAAAAAAATAAAGAGGCTGTCTGCTCAGAGCTTATCTTCTCCCCTGACAATAAGAGGGGGAACTTGTGCACAATACGTTATCCCTGTGGATTAGCCAAACAACAATGTTGCTCAAGTACAAGGCGAATATCAGGAAAAGTTTCATGGGGGAGGATGATGACATCACAGAAGAGGTACTTTTTTTTACACGAAACACAAAGCCCCTTTTTTAAACCTCAAAAAGGGGATCGTCTGTTAGTTGAGGAATGCACTTCTTGGCAAAACCCCTTTAATCGCTTTTAAACCCTTTGGGTTACAATTCTGTACGCTTATTTAACAAGAAGCATTGCCCGAGTGACCTCATCCACATGAGATATTTCTAACCTATAACCTATTCCTTGGGAGTCTTCCTCCCTTTTAAGATAAATACGTGATCTACAGCAAAAGCACAAGGTTTATTAGACCACAGCCAGGAAAGTGGTTGCTCTATCTCTGCACCATCACCATAATAGAAATTCTTTACCTTGGGAAGGTTCGACTCCGCAGTTCTTTAATGAAGACCTGACTGCCATTCTGAACTGGTTTGACGTCTGCAGCCCTTTCCGTTCATGCTTTGCCCAATTTCTTTTCTTTTTTACTAGGAGAAAACAGAAAAAAAAACACATTATATTTATTTGCCGGATTTAGTGAATGAAAAAGTAATGTTGATGAAAGCGGAGGTCAGAAGAGGTGAACTTTATTGTTTTATCATTTTCCCTCCTGTGCGCAAAAAAAAGGGTTACATAAGTGCAATCCACTGAAGATGAAACTTCAAAGAGTAATACTGAAAATCTCATATGATTATATTTAGTGGTTTGCATAACATTGCTTATACATAGGGTGAAATAAGTATTGAACACGTCACCAATATTCTAAGTAGATATATTTCTTAAGGTGCTATTGACAAGAAATTCTCACCAGATGTCGATAACAACCCATGCAATCCACATGATTGACCCTCCCACAAGAAGTAGTTTCCCGATCTTTGTAGATGAAAAAAGGGGGCAAAAAAAAGAAAACATGAGGGTAGGGAATATCTTTACTTTTCAAAATTTAAAAGCTGTTTATAGTGTTCTATGTAATCATTAAACTCCCAGATAACCCCTTTAAGCTATGTGTAATAATGAGAAAGAAAAAGAAGAAAAAGTACATGAACAAATAAAGAAAGAAAAGCCATGAAAAGTCATGACATCAGTAATTTAAAAAAATTTTTTCCACTTAGTGAAAATATCAGCGGTGGCCCCTAAAAAAATCGCTCAAATTACAAAAGGTGCCATGCAAGAATATTCATGATGGGGGAAAACCGTGGCGGTCTCAAGCCTTCACAAAATTATTTATGCAAAACATATGATGGCTTTGTTTTCAAAGAATTTTAAACCCACTGAGGTTCCCCTGAGCACTGTGAGGGCCATAATCTGGAAGTGGAAAGAATATCTTTTTACTATAAACTGGCCTACCAGGGGGCTCCCCAAATTTCAGATAGAGTAGTGAAAAGAATACTTAGAAAAGTTTTCCAAGAGATAAGGATCACCTGTAGAGAGCTACAGAAAGACCTGGAATCAGAAGGTGCAATTGTTTTAAAGAAAACAAAAAGTAATGCACTCAACCTCCATGGCCTGTATACATGCTCACCACGCAAGACTCCATTTCTGAATAAAGAGCATGTTCAAGCATGTTTAAAGTTGCTCAATAGCATTTAGATAAGCCTGTGAAATACTTGGAGAATATAGCCTGATCATATGAGACCAAAATTTAACTCTTTGAATGCTATAATACACACCATGTTTGAAGGCCACAAAGGCTCTGCATATCACCCTAAAAAAAACGTACCAACAGTGAGGTTTGGAGGTGAGAACATCATGGTGTGGGCCGTTTTTCAGCATATGGCACTGGCAAACTTCATATAATTGAAGTAAGGATAAATGGACAAATGTAATGAGACATTCTTGATAAAAATCTATTGCGATCTACCAGGATGATGAACATGAAACGAGGGTGGACATTTCAGCAACACCATGATCCCAGACACACGGCCAAGGAAACTCCCATTTGGTTTCAGAGAAAGAAAATAAAGCTGCTAGCATGGACCAGCCAATCACCTGACCTGAATCCAACTAAAAAAAAACTAGGGAAGAAACTAAAGCTCAGAGTTCATAGAAGAGTGTTTTTTACGGAAGAATGCGACTAGTTTCTCCATTCAGGTGGCGGCTCGAAGCTGTCATCACCAACAAAGGCTTTTGTACGACGTATCAAATACATTTCAGTAAGCGTGTTCAATACTTTTTCCCTGTGTCCTTTTTCATTATTACCCACAACTTAATATACATCTATGGTTAGATTTCTTTGCCTGTGTGAATTGGATGGGTTTTTACTGATATCTGGTGAGAATTTCCTGTAAATAGCACCTTTAGAAACATGTATACTGTGAAAATTGGTGGCATGAGCAATATTTATTTCCCCCTGCTGTATATAGACTGGTGTTCTGGCTTGTAAATGGACCAAACGAAAGTTAGTGCCCACCTTTATATCCCACTGCTAAACCGATGCCTCCATGTTGCGCCATTCACTGCAGTAACTGCTAATCAAGTATAAATTACAAAGTAAACTCGTAACTTCCATTCACAAAGCTCTCCTAAGGGCTGCACCACTATATCTCTCCACTTTTATCCGCCTGCCATCCTACTTTTGTTCTCTTAATGGTTTAAGATGAACATCCTCATTTAAACCCATAAAGATTCTCAGAATACAGCAGCTCGCGTCATCTCCTCCCTCATCTCAGTCTACGAGCCTACCTGGACTCTATTTCTGCTGATGGCCTTACCGATGACTAAATCCCTCCATCGTCTGAACCTCCCACTCTCGCCTCTAAGACTTCACACGTGCTGCACCAGTTCTCTGGTACGTGCTACCCCATACAATCAGATCAGCTCCCAACATTTATAGTTTTCAGTTAGCTCTAAAAATACATCTTCTTAGGCAGAACTACCCAGACCCTTTAATGCAATATCCGCCGTCAGTCACCAACATTCCTGACACTCCGTACACTCATATGTACTTATCAGTAGATAGATGTTCTGTCTGGGGGACTGGTTCATCCACTTTTATGTATACTACCCCATACTTATGAAAAATGGCGGGACCGTTGTCCAAATTAAGCACATCTTACTTTCTTTCTCCCCCCTATGTCCACATATATTGGAAGCTCTTGTGTGCAGGCCGCTCGCGCTTCTTGTTTGATCTCTTTGTATCTTTGTTACTATGAAATGTTCAGTTTTGCCGGTAACCGTACCCTTTGCATTGTAAAGTGCTGCAGAATATGTTGCACTACATAATAACATATAACATAATAATAATAACATACTATTATTATTCTGATCATTATATTCCTCCATTATCTGAACTTTCCACTCTTGTCTTTTAAGGGAAACGTCCATCAGACAAGAGTATTTTTTGTTAAAACCAATGATCCTAAAAAAAATTTTTATTTTTTTTTAGAATTTTTGGCAGCAATTTTTTTTAATTTCAGCAATCCTATGCAATTAAAAATTACATTAAAAAATCAAGTCCTTTTAAGACTGTGAATATTTAAAAGAAAAAACCTCTGAATGGCAGGTCAGACTAATCTCACTTTACAATATTTGCTGCTTATCTTTATGTAGTCTCATTACAAATAGTAGGTAATTACATGATTTATTGTTCTCTGCACAGGGATAGATAAGATCAGGGCAATGAAGAGAGCAATACTCAAAAGGATAAGGGAAGGAGTTTCCTCACACTTATCAACAAGTTGCTGATAAAATTTACACTTCCCTGATCAGTCGTCCAGAAAGAAGAACCATCACGCAATCCTCTCACTGCTGGGCTCAAAGAGGGGAAGTTATAGAGAGTTATGCTCAAAAGGGAACTGTAAAAATTATGTTAAAAAAAATCAAAAAAAAAAGGGTTTTTTTTGTTTTTGTTTTTTTTACAAAAATCCATATACTGTAATATTCACATTTTGCTGTCAACATGGGATGCAAAATGTGATGGGATTGTCTTTTTAATACTTTCCTTGAGCTGCACCACTTTCTGGTTTGTGTACCTGGCAAACCTTTATTTTAAGATCCCTAAAACACCTCTTTCTAGGCAGGTCCATGACGTTCCCTAATCTGACTGTTCTGCAGTTCTTCTCCCTAATCGCTCTCCTCTCCACTTGCTCCTCTTCCATATAATTTATCCAAACCTGATCCCTTCATTCAACAGTATCCTCCACACTCCATCTACCCAAGTATTTAAACCCTTAAAATTTCAAAGATCCAGCTTTGACGGCCCCAGAACCTTTATGTTTAACACCTTGCTTTTATTAAAGATGGTCGGACCATTTTACTTAACAAGGACTCTTAGAGGCGACATGTATGACGTTGGCGCTGACGGGCCAGTTCTAAATCCCTTTAAGTTAGTATAGACTGCGCCAGAATGGATGAACCTGTTCTTCTGCAGGTCATACATACATTGTGTCCCAAATACAAAGTCTGGTTCAGGCAGACCTTTACCTGGCTGGTGTTTTAAATCTTTCTGTGTTAGGTTTGGGGTTTCAAAGAACATAAAAGTGTCAAATTCTATGAATGGGGTGCAGCACCCCAAACCCCCCAAAAATTTTAGGCATAAAAAGATTGGCAGGGGGTTAACGCACAAAAATTTTGGCGGGCTCTTCATACAAGAACAGAACGGGTCTATACAGTTTTGGACAGAAAAAGCCGCACCTCATTCATAATGTCGTCCAAAGGGGTCCGTTCCCCAAACCAAAGACAAATACCGTTGGATTTTCGACCGTATTTTGTTTTTTTTTGCATTAAGGGGGGGAGCTTTTTCCGCAGTTTGGTTTTTAATCCTTTCCCCTTACCCCCCAAAATTTTCCCGAAAACCCGGGGGAAGAATAACATTTCCATTTTTAAACCCGGGTGTCAAAAATTCCTTTTAAAAACCTCATTAATCCCTAAATCCCATAACACAAGACAAAGAGGGTTCATTTGGCCCACCATGGGAAAAGGGGGCCAAACAGTCTTCTTTTTAAATTAACAAAGAAAGTTTTTTGGTCCCCACTCACCTAAATTTTTGGGGCCTAAAAAAAAATTTTAAACAGATATTGAGTTTTGGGTTTCAAAGTCCCAAAATGGCTCTTCAGTTTTAAAAAATCAAGATTAGGACCTAATATTGGGGACTATATTACTTGAAATAGAAAACTAAGCCCAAATTTAAACCTGGCTGATACTTTTTTTGGATGAAAATCCGGGTTTTTCAAGTCATTACAGGATCCAAGGGGGTAACTCATTGTTTTTCAAATTTGTGCCACATTTTCCATCCGAGTTTTGTTTTGTGTGAATTTTAATTAAAAACCAATACAAGAAATTTGGCCTTTTTCCAAATTTCAAAATTTAAAAAGAACTTTAGGGGGAAGTTAAAAATTACGTGCATTAAATAAAAGTAAAAAGTCAAAAGCAAGGGCTCACATTAAAAAAAATCCAGAGACTTGCCTGTGTGTGTGGCGGAAAACATTTCCAACTCAAAAAAGAAAAAACAAACTACTAATCGGGTGGCTTTTCCCTCTTGTAGGTGCGTCCCACGGCAGAAGCAAAAAACCGGCCCCGGATTGCGATAAAAAGAAGGTATTTTGACATCCTTTTCCGGTTTGGGGGCATTTTTCTGTTGCGGTTTGCGGATTTGCCCGCCCGTCGCCAACGACATGTTCTTTTCTGCCCGATTAACCGGGGGGGAAGATTGAACCGTTCTAAGTTTTTAGGAATTTTCCCCGGCCCCGGTGCGAAAAGCCCGAAAAGTGTTTCGGGGGACTGCTGCAGGGATTTTCAATTAAAGTCTATGAGCGTTGGACAGTCTGAAAAGGGGATGAAAAACCTCCCCAACGGGGCAAGTCCTTGGGGCTGCGTTTACACAGCAAGCCCAAATCCCGGTCGGGGAACCCCGCCCATTTTTTGTCTTTTTTTTTGAATTGGGGGGTTTTTTTCCCGTTTTGCTGTTTCGAGCCGCCCCCTTCACACCCCCATGTTCCCCCCCCCCCCCGAAAACAGGGGGAAAAGAATGCCCCTGTTCAAAAGTTTTTTGGAATCCCGGGGTCTAAAAACCCCCGTCGGCGGAAAATCCGTGCAGGGGGGACTGTGCAAGATTTCTTTTTAATTTAAAGTTAAGGTTTGACAGTCCGTTTACAGCCGGCTTTCAAAGCCGAAAACCGTCTGCAAATCCGACTGAAAACCTGTTCCGTGGGGACAAACCCTTAGTCTATTTGTTATTTTATTGTTTGGGAGGGTGGGGGGAGGATGTCCTTTTGTTGTGAAAAAAAATTTTGTTCATTTAAAAGAGAGGTTTGGGTTTGCTTGGACATCACTTTGTTTTGGAAAAGAGCCTTTGATTTAATCTGACAAGAATGACTGCTGCTGAGAACTCCCCAATCCTTTGATTTTAGGAAAACCTGGCAGCAAGTGTTCGATTTCCCTACACCGCGGGGTTGATCAGCACCCACTAAAATGAAGGTGCTTTCCATGCAATGCACAAGTGTGTTGGGGGAGGGGCGTCCTGGGTGTTTTATTCGGGCCGGGCCCCCAATAAAAAAACCCCCTTTCCCGGGGGCTCCCGGGCTCCAGCCTTGCCCTGGGCCAGCACCGACGGGCCTTGCGCATGTCGTCCCTGGACGACACACGTGAGGGTTCTGCGGAGCAAGGGGCTCCCCTGCCCGAGCAGTGGGACCCGCAGGTCCACACAGCGGGGCCCCCCGGGGCCTCACAGCGCTGAGGACCCGCCCCGGCCCCGGGCCTAGCCGGAGCGTGCGATGAGTGTGTCATCGCACGCTGCACCCCGGGGGCCCCAGCGGTCATGGCCGTGCGCCCAGGGGCGCCGGAGGGCGCGGGGTAAGAGGAAGGGGGCGCGTGCCCGGGGGGGTAAAGGGGGAGTATGGGTGTTTTCTTTTTTTAAAGGTTTACTGCCTCAGTGCCCCCAAAAATGCCTGCCTGTGGCCCCCCCCCTGCCCCTGGCCCCCCTATTTCTGCCCGTGGCCCCCAAAACCCTGCCTGTGGCCCCCATACCCCGCCTGTGGCCCCCAATATCCCGCCCTTTCCCCCATATCCCGTCTTTTGGCCCCCTAATGCCTGCCCCGTGGCCCCCATATCCCTCTCTTTGGCCCCCCATCCCTGCCCGGGCCCCCCTATCCCCCCCTGTGGCCCCCTACCCTGCCCGTGGCTCCCATATCCCCGCCTGTGGCTCCCATATCCCTGCCTGTGGCCCCCATATGCCTGCCCGTGGCCCCATATGCTCCCGTGCCCTTTTACCCCTGGGGCCCCCATAACCCCGTGCCCCCATATACCCGCCCGTGCCCCCATATACTGCCTGTGTCCCAATACCTGCCTGTGGCCCCCCAAACGCCCCGTGACCCTATATACCTTTTGGCCCCCCTATATCCTCCGGGCCCCCAAATGCCCTTCCCCCTTAACCTCCGGGCCCCATAACGCCGTCCCCCCATAAACCCTTCCCCCCCCCCTTTACCCCTTCCCCTTTTTAACCTCCTTCCCCCCCTATATCCCCCTGTGGCCCCAAAAACTCCTTTCCCCCAAAAAATACGCCTGTGGCCCCTTTTTTCTATTGGCCCCAAACTGTTCATTTTTCCCCTTTTCCTGGGGAAAAGTTACCTAAATTAAGGGTTTGCCTGGTTTTTTGAGGGGGTTTTTAATAAATTTTTTCCTCCCCGGGGGGAGTTTGGCCGGAGTTCGCTGAAGGTGGAACCGGATTTAAGAAAAGGAAGTTTTAAGACCCCAAACAGAAAATGTCCCAGACTAAAGTAAACGCAAATTTAAACCCCTTATTTTCTCGAGAAAATACCTAAACAAATATCTTCCCTTATTTTTAAAAATATTCCTACCCAGTGAAAAACAAAAGTGGGGGTTTCTTTTTCCTTTTTTTAATTATTTTTAGCCTAAAATTAATATTTTGGGGCTGTTTTTTAAAAGTTTTTGTTTTACCAACACTTGTCTTAGAAATTTTTTCCCATGTGTTTTGTGTTTTTTGGTGACTGTTTAGGGGTTTGTTTTATGAAGGTAAAAATTTTGAAAAATAAATTGTCCCCTTGGTGAAATTTTTTTTTGTACATGACCTTTAGGGAAATGGGCGGATCGTGGGAATGTCAGAAAATTTTTGTGAAGGAAAAAAAAGGGTTTTTCTTTTGTAAAAAACATCCGCGTTCAAATGAGCAAAAAAAATGTGTGAACCCCCCCCTACCCCAAAAAAAAACCAAAAAGGGCCGGGGGCAGGATGGGTTTTAGGGGCCCCAGCAAAAAGGGGCCCCTGGTGTTTGGGTTCGTCCTAATAAAATTAAAAAAAATTTTTTGGAAGCGTTTGGCCCCTTTAAAAAGAGAGGATTTTTTCCTGAATTTTTATGGGGCCCATCCATTTAAAAAACTTTTCCCCCCAAAATTTTTAATTTTTTTGACCCCAGTCACCGCCCTTTTTATTGCCAGAGGGGACCCTAAGTAGGATGGAAAAAGGGCATGTGCCCGGGGTGCCCTGGGGGGCCCGGAGGAAAGAAAAAACCCCAAAAAACCATGTTTTGTGGAAAAGCATTTAGTAGAGCGGGTTTTTTTATACTGCAAAGGTGAAAATGATTGTAAAAATCTCACTCTTTTCACTGACAATGGATGTGAAATCGAAAATCCACCCCTAGGGAATGGAAATTTTGAAGGGAAGGAGGGTGCTTTTTTTGGGAGTGAGGATACGGACTCTATTATGTGTGTTAAACACCCCTTTTCCCCGGGGAAAAAAGCATCCCCCAAAAAAAGGAAAGGCATTTTTTTTTTGCAATTAGAGTTTTGGCTGCTTTGCTGATGTTTGTGGGAAATCATACGTTTTAATAAGTTGTGTTTTGTTCAACAAAAATTTTAATTATTTTTCGTGGAAAAATAAGCATCCCCGAAAAAAAGTCTCGCTCATCTTAGGAAAAAATTAATATAAGACCTGCTTATTTTTAGGGAAACAGGGGTTTTTTGACTTTGGGGTAAAATTTGAAATTTTTGTTTAATGTCACACTAGGATACATATCGTGTTTTTTAAGTTTAATATTCTCGGTGGGTAGTCATTAAATACAGTCACATTATTATGACCACAAGCTAATATCCAGAGAAACTGCTACATGCAGTACCAATAGGTAAAAAGCCGGGAAAAAATTTTTAAAGTCCTGGTATTTGTCCGGGATCGGAGCCATGTTTTACTGCATCTACAGCCTTTGGGGGGTGCATTGGACATCCCAAAAGCAAACCACAAAGTGAGGTGGGCCCCGATGCTAATTGGGTTCAAGTTGGGGAAAAAAAATGACAGAGTCTAACTGCTCTTCCAACAGTGGGACATTTCTAGCTTGTAACATGTAGCATTGTCTTTCTGAAAAACCAGCGCCCCAGGAAACATTCAGCATGTATGGGGGTAATAACTGCAAGGAAGGTTCTAACCAGATAAATGAGAGTGATCACATGGATGTTGGCCCCTGATTACATTAAAAATTCCCCAGACCATTTTGCTGCCCACCACCAGCTTCTATTCTTCCAGCAATGGTTGCAGGGTGTTTGTTTTCTGATGTTTCTCACCTGACAAAGTCCATCCATTTGATGGAAGAAAAAAGTGTGCTTCATTGGAGAATGCAACACTTTGCCAATCAACATAGGATTAATTCCACCTGGTTCATTTTGGTAGGGAGCTGTTCCACTGTACTATGTCAGTCAGCCCTTATGCACCTTTGTAGCCGACGTTCACCTCTCACATCAAAAAGCTGGTGTTGCTTCCTGTGCTTATTCGCAGTGCTGCCATTTGTTCGCTCACATTACACTTTCTCCACAGCAGCACGTGAACGGTTTTATAAAATTGTGCATTTTTTGAAATCCCGCCCCCCTTGGCCTGAAAGCCAATTAAACAGCTTTTTTTTTAAAAGGGGTGTGTGCAGACAGCCTATCACACACCTTATAAACCCACAAAGCCAGCTCACCACACATGACTTCCGTCATGAGATACACAGCGCCAACATGCGACTCGACTGTGTACTTTGTCTTGATTTACGCACTGGTACTTTATGATTTATACATTGGTGGGGAAAGATAGGTTTTACCTATTTTATAATTATGCACTGTCACTTTATTGATGGAAATGCGATATATGAATTGTGCCTTTTAACCTGTATCCTTTATATATTCTGCACTTGCACTTTTATGTACTTATGTTACAATCATCTTCACCTATAATCCACTGGAGATTCCATGACTTAGCTCTGGACACTTTCTATGTTGCTGGTTTTTTTTTTGTTTTTTTTTTAAAACCTCCGTCTATATGTTTCTTATATTTTGTGGTACATAATTTAATCTGTATGTCCTGTTAACAGTTAATCATGCCGTCACAGTAAAGGGTTTGCCCATCTGGCTGTTTCACAGAGACTGCCCTTCACAGCTCGTTTCTGACTCCAAGTTCTTGTTCAGACTGTGGGTGGTTCTACAGCAGTAACTGACACTTCATCTCTGCTCAGCCTTTTAGCAACACATTTTTTATTTTTATTTTTTACAGCAGGGAACAAGACTACAGAACTCTAATGGGTTAAAATCGGTCAGTAAGAAAGATAAACTGGATACCTCTCTTATAACTATTTTGTTTTTGTATTTTCTGTTGCCAGTAAAAAGGTTGGTGGAGGGGGGAGATAAGTTAGTTCCTGTGCTGCTGATAAGACACAGCAGGGATTGACATCCCCATTTGGCCAGGGCTGCTAGAGTAGAGAGTGGTGGTCAGTAACTACAGAAGCTTCTAGAAACAAGCAGGAAATAAGAATTGCTCTCACTTTGAAAGGAAGCAAAATCAGTACAGCAATGTATTTAGTCATAGTCTATCTTTGCCTACATATTTAGAGCTATTCATCAGATAGGAATGCCCCTTTAAATTTTTGTGCTGTCTTTATGTATTGGGGTTTAATTACATTTGAAAATCCCCAGTATAGCCATTTTACCCAGTAGATTTTCCAGTATGTCCATATGATTTTTATAATCCCTTCTATGTGTATTACAGTGTAAACTGCTGCTGCATTTTATGCTATAGAAAACGCAGTGCAACTCTGCCATATCTGGGGAGATAGACTGCTGATGCCACAACAGGCACAGACTGCCATAAACTAGGCTATGCTTGCTTAAATGGCTGAAGGGAGGTTGCAGAATATATCTCCTCGCGGCTTCAGTTCTCCCATACTACTGTAAAGCTACCGCCCGGAACAGATAACAGTATGTCAGAGGGCTGCTATATATGTATTTCCCTCCCCTGCATTAAGATGTGTCTTCTCTATGTCTACAAGCACTGACTACGTGCAGCATACCACCATTTATTGCACACAGGTAACCAATGAAAAAGCCTAAAGTGATGACTGATCCCTCTGATGCAAAGCTGACCCCTGCCCAAACTGACCATTACAATGTCAAAAATATACATAATAATTCATTCTCTCTGCGGCAGATTGTGACAGTGTCGTGTGGACAGGCAGGTGCAGCTTTCACAGTGATTAATAACTCTTGTGACTGTCAGTTTGTTCAGGCAGCTAAGAAGCAATTTAGTTGTGGGGCACGCACACCACTACACGAAATACATCAATCTGGGCCAGCTCTAACAGGAGCCATCAAACGTGATGAAATAGATGTGACTCAAGAAAAAAAAATTACATGAAAGCAAAAAAATATATAAAAAAAATAATAATTCCAGTGACACCTCAAGACTGTACTGTGAACGTAGATTAAAAAACACACCAAAGGCCACACTTACAGCTCAATGGCTGGACTAGAGACTGAACCCAGTAGAGGCAACACAAGCCCCTGTGCTAATTGGGAAAGATAAACAGGTAATTGCTGAGCAGTAGCTCACACATTCCTCCAATAGGGTGACAATTAGATGATAAAAAAATGCACATTGAATTGATACCAGTTCACACCAGTACGCAGAAAAGTCACAGTATAATACATGGGGAGATTGCACAAATGCAAAAATACCGGACAACCACTCACACATCTATGTATGAGGAGGTAGTTGCTGGTATTATAACTGCATATAAATAAGGCGAAAAACGGTGCCATTAATGCAGATGCATGACACTACTACTATGCGATTGGGCGGGCTGCCCAGCACTTTTTATGTTTCCAACACAAAATACAGGCACCCTCTGCTCCCCAGTACTTTTGGGCAAAAAATAACATACTTACAGCTTGATGGCTGGACTAGAGACTGAACACAGTAGAAGGCAACACAAGCCGCTATGCTACTTGGGAAAGATAAACAGGTGCAGGAAATTGCTGAGCAATTACTACCTCTCTTTTACGTGTTTTCATGTCTCTAGGTGAAACCTGTCTGCTAAGGTTATAAGTTCTGTCTGCTGAAGGCAAGGCAGCTTTCATCTTCTACTATTCTGGAATAACTAAGGTCTGGTTCGAATCTGCATCGCAAGTTCCATTCGGAGCCCGCTTCGTAATGGTGGAACCAGATCCATTTCACGAAGGACGCCATTCACCGGTGTACATGAAGTTAATGGTAAAAGCCTGCAGCATGATGGTGATAGTGCTAAGGTTTCAGATTTTTTTTCATCTGTAAAATCATTTTGGCCCGGTCAGCTACTGAATGGAACATTTAATTTCATTAAAAAATAACATTTGTCAATTTGTAAATATACTTCTTGCTTGAGAACTTAAAGGGGTTGTCTCACTACGTTGATTCATCTCACCTCAGTCCTGTTCTCTTGGTTTCACTTTAAATTCAGGGGTGTGTTTACAGGTTTCCACTAGGCTGCAGTAGAAGCCAGGTCTGTAGCTATACCAACCAGTGCTGGCAGCCTATCAGGAGAGATCAAACAGGTCTGTAGCTATAGTGACCTGAGGAGCTGATGCAGCCCATACAAGAGGGGATATCTCAGCAAAGGTAGGACACTGTTAATGGACACATACAGTTAGGGCCAGAAATATTTGGACAGTGACACAAGTTTTGCGAGTTGGGCTCTGCATGCCACCACATTGGATTTGATATGAAACCTCTACAACAGAATTCAAGTGCAGATTGTAACGTTTAATTTGATGGGTTAAAGAAAAATATCTGATCGAAAATGTAGGAATTGGACACATTTCTTTACAAACACTCCCCATTTTAGGAGCTCAAGAGTAAGTTGACAAATAAACATAACCCAACCACTATATAATAAGAATCATTATTTTGTGTCGAATCATTTCGAGGAAATAAATGCCTTAAGTCTTGAACCCATGGACATCACCAAACGCTGGGTTTCCTCCTTCTTAATGCTTTGCCAGGCCTTTACAGCCGCAGCCTTCAGGTCTTGGGTGTTTGTGGGTCTTTGCGGATTAAGTCTGGATTTGGGCAAGTGAAATGCATTCGAAAATGGGTTGGGATATGGTGATTGACTTGGCCATTGCAGAATGTTCCACTTTTGGCACTCATGAACTCCTGGGTAGCTTTGGCTGTATGCTTGGGGTCATTGTCCATCTGTACTATGAAGCACCGTCCGATCAGCTTTGCAGCATTTGGCTGAATCTGGGCTGAAAGTATATCCCGGTACACTTCAGAATTCATCCGGCTACTCTTGTCTGCTCTTATGTCATCAATAAACACAAGTGACCCAGTGCCATTTAAAGCCATGCATGCCCATGCCATCACGTTGCCTCCACCATGTTTTACTGAGGATGTGGTGTGCCTTGGATCATGTGCCGTTCCCGTTCTTCTCCAAACTTTTTTCTTCCCATCATTCTGGTACAGGTTGATCTTTGTCTCATCTGTCCATAGAATACTTTTCCAGAACTGAGCTGGCTTCTTGAGGTGTTGTTCGGCAAATTTAACTCTGGCCTGTCTATTTTTGGCATTGATGAATGGTTCACATCTAGATGTGAACCCTTTGTATTTATTTTCATGGAGTCTTCTCTTTACTGTTGACTTAGAGACAGATACACCTACTTCACTGAGAGTGTTCGGACTTCAGTTGATGTTGTGAACGGGTTCTTCTTCACCAAAGAAAGTATGCGGCGATCATCCACCACTGTTGTCATCCGTGGACGCCCAGGCCTTTTGGAGTTCCCAAGCTCCCCAGTCAATTCCTTTTTTCTCAGAATGTACCCGACTGTTGATTTTGCTACTCCAAGCATGTCTGCTATCTCTCTGATGGATTTGTTCTTTTTTTTCAGCCTCAGGATGGTCTGCTTCACATCAATTGAGAGTTCCTTTGACCGCATGTTGTCTGGTCACAGCAACAGCTTCCGAATGCAAAACCACACACCTGGAATTAACCCCAGACCTTTTAACTACTTCATTGATTACAGGTTAACGAGGGAGACGCCTTCAGAGTTAATTGCAGCCCTTAGAGTCCATTGTCCAATTACTTTTGGTCCCTTAAAAAAGAGGAGGCAATGCATTACATAGCTATGATTCTGAAACCCTTTCTCCAATTTGGATGTGGAAACTCTCATATGGCAGCTGGGAGTGTGCACTTTCAGCCCATATTATATATATAATTGTAGTTCTGAATATGTTTTTGAAAACAGCTAAAATAACAAAACTTGTGTCACTGTCCAAATATTTCTGGCCCTAACTGTATTATAAGGTGACTTGTTTTTGCAAGATCTTTAACATAAAAAGCAATCCTTGTAGTGAGACAACCCCTTTAAGGGCTGTCCCCATGGCTGGGCTTTTAGTCAGTTTTACAGATGGTTTTCGGATTTGAAAGCTGTAAACCAACTGTCAACCATCCCCATAGACCTTAATAGAAAATCTGTGCAGCAGTCCCCACTGCACGGATTTTCTGCTGGACGTTTTTTTACACCGGCAGCGGTCCGAAAAACTTAGAACATGCTCATTCTCCCGCCCGGTTTTCGGGCAGAACATGAACGGGTGCGAAGGAGAATGGGGAATCCGCAAACCGCGGGCAGAACTGTCCCCTAAAACCACATACAAGATGTCAAAATACTGGCTGCATTCTTTAATCACAATCCGGATGGTATTTGCTTACTCCCGCGTGGACGCACCAGAAGGCTTAAAAGGGTTGCATCATTTCATTAAATGGTCTTCAGAATAAGGGGACAGTAAAAACAAACAACTTTGCAATTAGATGTCATTAGCAAAGCTGTCTTGTAATCACAGTTTTCCTTATCTTCTGTTTCTGTTTACACTGATCTCCAGCGCTGGTCAGATCCCTCCTCCTTGCATTTCACTAGCTGAGAGCTCATTTACATTCTGTTCAGCCCCCGGTCGGCCGTACTCACAGAGCTTGCATTCCTGCCTTTCACTCAAGGTAAGAGACCGGCACATTTTCACTCTGCACAGCCAGAAGAAACAGAATTATACTGCAGGGCTTCTATAAATCAGAAAACAGCACAATTGTGTGTCGATCCCTGCCTCTCTGACTCAGAGTTAGGGGCCGTAGCAATTTATCTCTGCACACCTAGCAAAAACACACTGCAGCAGATTCTACAATCAGAAAACAGCACAGTTGTGTCTCGGTGCCTAACTATCCTGCATAGAAGGGAGATCTGTGCCATTCATAGAAAGCTGGATTCAACTGTAACAAATCTCCAGCTGTGAGAGGAGAAGAGATCAATGCTCAGTCTAGATTGAATGCAGCCTGTGGTATGTATACAGCTCTTACAAAATAAGACCGAAAGGGAGAGACACAGTGACATGTGTCCCCTTTAACTTCGATTTCAGATCCTCCCATGCTCGGTCCCGCACATTGAGGCTACATGAATCTGGAGGAAGATGGAACATGCTCTATCTTCTGCCGGACGGCAGGCGGCTCAGTAGAGACTCCGTGCTATGTAGCCTACAGCACGGATTTTCTATTGAGGTCTACACAGCACTAGGTTCAAATCGGATTATCGGCAAATTCTAAATACTGAATCCACTGTAAATCCAATGAAAACCCTGTGCTGTGTAGTCATGGCCCAAACACTGTTGCTTTAAGGTCTAAATATCAGTCTGTCTTCCTTCTTCTGCGTTTTAACATTGCGGCTTTTGGGGACGAGGCATCTCAGTACGGTCATAGGTCTTCGTGTCCACGTGATCACAGCATTAGAAGTAAGAAATCCCTGTGTGTTCATTGGTTGCAACCCATGTGCTTTAATTGCTACATACATATTTCCTATTGGCTCCATGATCACGTGATCTGAGCCTTTGCCCCTCGCCTACGTGATGCCATAAAACACGTTTGTATTTTTTATTGGTTCTTGCCAATCACGTGATAGGAACTTCGAGAACACAACCTATATCTACTGATCTTCTACCCAACGTGGTCTACGTTAGATGTGTATGTACCCTGTGAAATGACTTTATGACACTATATAATGTTTTAAACACCCATTCACGGCATGATGTTTGGGCAGTTGTGTAAATAGATTTATTAGGGAAACCATAACTATCCAGCTATATTTTTTCTTCTGTCATTTTTGCAATATCTGATTTTATATCTTATAATTGTACTATAAAGGAAATGCATATTTCAATCCTTATATTTGTTTCATATTGGGTCTTAATGTATTTTCGATTCAATTTATGAGCTTATATATATATAAAAATCTGTATATATTCTGGGCTATATAAACCAATTAGCGATCACTTACTGCATGCCCCGGAAGCAGCTCAACTGAAAACCCTGGGGTGGGTTTAGCCATAACGAGAGAGTGTGCCATGTGCTTCTATGCTTCATATTATTTCTTGTTAGTGAGTATGATGAATTTATCACACATTATTTCTTATAGCAAACAGTCTGCGCTGTGACTTCTTTGACCCATGGATCTATATTTACTGGTTCCGGGGCACGTTTCAGGTTTGCCATGAATAAGGGTCTGTGACCCGAAACGCGTCGGTTATGTGGATCTTACAAACTGATATGTGATACATCTACTACCCTTTGTGTGCGGAATGATTGCTACATTTTAATGGAACATAGGGTATTTTTTAAGAATTTATAACATCTAATTGTGCTCAGTTCCTCCAGTTGGAAGCTGGCGACTGGAATTTTTTTTTTGTCTTCTTTGGGCCTCCTTATTTTTACGCTGTCTATATAACAAAGACTGCGCTTATTAAAGACTCCTCGTTTCTTCAGAAATTTAAATACTTAAGATACTTTTTGGAACTTGTGTGATTTGTAATAAGAATACTTACGCTTTGAACTGATGTTGTAGCATTCGAGTTTCCTTATATTTATACTATTTTGATGTTATCTGACTCTGAACGGAACCTCTGACGCATACTTGAACCGGGCCTAACGGAGACCCCACGTTCTTTGAAGTGCATGAGCAGGATTTACATCTCAAAAGCTTGCAGGTAAAAATGGTCTGGCTCCTTAGACATCTGCAAGTTATTGCAGCAGGGGAGTGGATTATTAGCTAAGGGAATCAAGGCACTCTAAGGGTATGTTCACATAGTGTAATTTCGGCACACATTTTGCCGCGTATTTGCACTTTAATACAGGCGAGATACGTGCCGAAATTACGGTAATCCATAGTTCTCATAGAGAGCTATGGATTATGCCTCCTCTTCCCGCTCGTACAATACGATTGTATTGTACACGCGGGGAGATAAGTTACATGTCTATGGGGCTGGTGGACCTGCGCCGCGGGAGTACGCACAGATCAGCGCGAGCTCCCGAGACAGTTCAGCACGTGCTGAAAAATGTGTTGATTACTTTTTGAAATTCCGCGTTTGCAAGCGTGGAATTTCAACGAAGAAACGACTGGTCTGAGGTATATTTCTGCCTCCTATACTTTTGTTTTTGACGGGTAGGACATGTCAATTCTTATCTGCCGTGGACAGTACGTGCCAAAAAATGCGTCGTCTGATTTTACACTGCGCTCATTGAGAGCTGTAGTTGAATATTGATGCTTATCTTGGGGTGTATTTTAGCGCGAAACATGGCGCAAAATAAGAGTTAAAAAACTCTCTGTGAATGTCCCCTAAGGTTGGGTCCACACATATCACCAAATTAGTCATTTATAAAACCAGCTGCATTAAAAAAAAATGCGTTTTTCATTTTTTCATGCATTCTTGATGCATTTGAGAAACACAGCTAAAGGGGACGTGGTAAATACACTGAATATTTTGTATTCACTTGCAAATGATGTGTATTCACATGTTAATTAGGTCCTAAACATCACTATAAATCTACAGCAATTCCATAGAAAACTTTGCATGTATTAAATGATTCTGCTGTGGAATTTATTAAAAATGTGAACACTTAAACAATGAAGGGGTAAAATCCACATTGCAAATCCGTGGCATTTACGTAACAGAATGAATATGCTGCAGCTCTGAAAGTCCGTAACATGCTTTTACTTCTATGTGGAGTTTTCAGGTTTACGTAGGTTGTGTTCGAGTGGTCATTGGCAGACCAGGGGTAGCTTTGCTATATTTAGGTGGCAACCATAGGCTTATGATTGAGGCTAAATCTCCGCTGCATCGGACAAAGAATAACTGAGTCGACTGTTTTTTGTCCGATGCGCGACCGCGGTTTTGGTCACGTTTTGCGCAAGACCCGCGATCGATTCACGGTATTTTTGCTGTCGGCCCATACAACTGATTGTATGGGAAGACCACGAAAAAACTCAAAGGGCCGGCGTATTATACAACATGTTGTATAATACGCCGGCGCCAGAAGATGAGCAGAGAAAAAACAACCTGTGGAGACTACAGGTCGCTTATTCTATTAAAGTCTATGGGCTGCCTGAACGATCATATTTTCGGTGGTTTTAGAATCCTAAAGCCACTGAAAATACGATTGTTTTGCTATATGGTGGTGACACAGCCTTAAGGTTTAATTTAAGGTGATAAGACAATGGGCCTCATTTATCAAAACTGTCGAGCAGTAAGACCGTCTTTGCTGCATTGCCCATAGTAATCAATCAGAGCTCAGCTTTCATTTTTGAAGAGCAGTTTAAAAAAAAATGAAAGCTGACCTTTGGCTGGTGGCTATGGGCAAAAGAGGCAGGCTTGGGGTACATTCACACTGCGCATTTTCAGGGCGTATTTCTAGTTACATTGTTCAGATGATGGTGATTTTACGATCGTATCTCTCATATTTTAAGTCTGTAAAAAGAAGTAACCAGTCACTTCTTTTGCCAGCACCTACTTTCATCCAGCGGCAATCTACCTGCACGGGCTGCAATACGCCAGGTGAACATAACCTTACTGTTAGTTTTGAAAAATGAGGCCCAATGTGTGACTACAGGAAAGGGTTTCAAACATTTTTTGTCTACCATGCCGCAAGGGTATTGAAAGTTATGTCAACTTTTGCCATCATTTTCTCATTGCTTCTGTAAAATAGAAACACAACACCACATACAATGTCCTGCAAGGTCAGGCTCCAAACAGGAACTGTAACAAGGAGACACATAGGTCTGCACAATAACGGCAGCCATCTTATCTTTTTTTTTTTTTTTCTTTCATTCAGGATTATTTCTTAGTTGTTCGTTTTTCTTCAGGCAGATTCACTGAAACAAAAACTTGGCTGCAAAAGTACAGCTAACGATTCCTAATAATAAAGTAATGTGGGGGGAAAAAGGTTCTTCTGGGATTCTTGCCTCACAAAACAGCTGCAAAAGTGTCGTAAATACCGCACTGCGATCATAGATTGTGCACAATGATCTGGTTCTGTGGTAGCTGAAGTTATAACTTTATATCAGTGAAAAAAAATATGCGCTTCTTTCAATGATCACTTCTTCATATATAAATAGGTAAGTCTCTGTTCACACTGCACTGGGATCCGGTTTGGGGCCTCTGCTGCTCTGCTGCGGGTATAAGTTTGGAAATCTGAAAAAAAAAATATATATCCAGATGGATCCCGTAACGGACCCATAGGGAACAACCATGTGAACGCAGTTACTTTGGAGAACATTTACTAGGTTTCCTGCACATAAACACTTTGCCAGAAAAAATAGCGCAGACGGCCACACTATCCTGTCTGGCACAAATAGCAAAGCAACAAACCTAAGGCAAAACAAAGCAAAGGTAGCTCCAAAGGTGACTAAGGGTGCGTTCACACTATGATATTGCATACGTTCATGGTATCGGTATCCTTTGAGGTACTGTGGAAAAAGGTACCCGGGTGGATACCGCAAAGCACCACAGAGGCTCCACAGGGGTTAATAGAGCAGAAAATATGCTTATTTTACGGGGCACAATAGTGTAGTCGTCCACACTAGTAAGTCCCGGAAAATAAGCATATACGCTGGGAAACAGAGCAAAACGTAGCCCACCCTAGGGGGTCACCAAGACTGTGTCGCGGTAACTTTTTCACTGTACTCTGCCGGATACAACAAACGTATGCTATACCGTAGTGTGCACCCAATCGATATTTTCAGTTGTTCCCTTTGGATTTGTCCATAGGGTAAAATTGTATAAAAAAAAAAAAAAAACTACCCAATTAAAAATAAATCCATATAATAGTCACATATTATTTGTCAATATGTGAAAGGAAAAATGTTAATGGCAGTGTCTCTTTAGAGAGTACAACCTCATCCAAAATATTCTCAGTTCATTTATGACTAAATCTGACATTATTACTTTATCCTAAGAAAATAAATCTGCAAAGGAGCCCTAAACATTATGATCGCTGGGATAGGCTAGAATCGCCCCACAAGAAGGTGAGCTCATCCCCCATCAGTAAATTACAGTTCAGCAGTTCTATGCTGGAAGACAACTACTAAATGATAGAAGGTGAAGATGTGAGGAATGTGAGAGGTGTTCCTGAAACAACCTAACGGGGTGTCCCTGTACACACAGATTCTATGAGGGCATCTAACATGTCAGACGTTTCGATCAGTGGGCGTCTTATGAGACTATCTAGGATTTTAAACCCAGCCTACTCCGCTCTCCAAGTAATTCCGAGATGAGTTGATAAGAAATGAGAGGTATAGCGCTCAGCTGGGTGCCTTTGCCTCTTTGTTGTAGCCCTTAATGGCGATCTAGGCACCCAAACTCCACAGAAAAAAATAACAATAGCAAAATCTTATACCCCATCACCTCTTTTACTAAAGCCTCCTTTTCCTCCAACAAACTTACCCATCGGTTCCCCCAGATATGGTCAGACACAACTGCCTTATATTGTATGTGTGTATTTATTTATGTGTATTTTTTTTTTTATTGTGTCTGTATTTATGTTAAATGTGAAAAACTGTGGTTCCCATGGGACTTTCTTTTGTGGATGCTTCAAATTCACCTAAGAATTTACTGTTTTTGAACTATTATAATAAATAAAAATAGTTGGGTGTATTTATTATGGCAATTGCACCAGATACATTTATTATGTGTTTCAGACAGTTTCTAGACTCTTCTGCACCTCGTACAAAAAAAAAAAAGGGCGGGACTTCCTGGGGAAAGGGCGTGTCTTAGTGGGCAATACTTTGGGGCCATTCACACGGCTCATTTTGGGACTGATTGGAGCCGCACTGCGCGCCGTATTTGCGCTGCAGTATGGCTGGAATCCGTCCCAGTCATTACGGTAATCCACAGTTCTCATAGAGAACTATGGATTCCGTCTCTCCTCCCCGCTCGGCGAATCCGCCGCGGGGGGAGAAAGTGACATGTATATTATCCCGCGCCGTGCATAATGCATGTCTATGGGGTCGGCGGGCCGTGCCCCCGCCCCTTATTCAAGCCGGAATTGCGGGCGAAATCCGTCCCGCAATTACGGCTTGAACAAGCCGTGTGAACCAGCCCTTTGGGTGCTTTCACACAGCGCAGTTTTGGTGCAGTTTTAACTGCGCTCTAATTAAACTGCCTTTATTACCAGCAAGCTTCTTTCAGTTGTCTAAATTGTTCAGAAAGATGTTTCAAGTGAGTAATCAATTACTGTACTTGCAGTCTTGTGGATTATATATACACCAATTGATTCCTCACTTTCCAGACAGTTTACATAAGTAAAAGAAGCTGCTGGTAATACAGGCAGTTTAATTGGAGCGGAGTTAAAACTGCACCAAAACTGCTCTGTGTGAAAGCAGCCTTTGTGTCAAAAAATGCATTTGCATTTTGGCGCAATTAGTGGCATACAGTAAGTCAATTAATAGAAGCTGTAAACAGACTAGATCGTCTGAAGATGCGCCAGATTTATTAAAACTATTTGCCGCAATTCAAAACGGTCTAGTCCAAGTTCACACTACGTATTAGTATTAATAAATCTGCCCCATCATAAATCAAACACAATACACGGTACAGTTACTGAACACAAGACTGCTAGTAAGGTCCATACAGGATTGACACTTGAGAGACGGATGACCCTTTGGAGTGCAAGTAATGGGTATCCTGAAACAGGGGCTTCAAATCAATGAGCAATGCTACCCAATAGTATGCAGTAATATTGCTAAAATGTTATTTTACTGCATGACAGGAAACACATTATAATATCCTTGTTATTCAGAAAGGTTTCACATCAGAATACACAAGAGAAACCTGGTAATACGAGAACACATGAAGAGGGCACAGATCAAATAAAAACAACGAAACAAGAAAAACCAACAGATCAAACAGCGAATGAGGAGAAAGCAGAACACAAGAAACATAATGAAAGCCAACAATGCGTTTCACATCGAGCAGATACAAAATAGGCCTGTACTGCGCCTGACCAAGAGAAGCCGGGAAAAATACAATACAAGGCAGTGTCTACAACACCAAGACATCCAAGCGTTATACATGGGTATCGTGCATAGCACCTATGGCTCATTACTTTTATCTCAGCTCCTCTGGCAACTTACTTGTCACCTTTTCAACAAGATAAAATTATCTTCTAGGTTTCACAAGGAATTTATGGGATAATAGATTGGCCCTAGAGTATGAGTCCTTTTCATAGAACTTGATGTATATGGCGGCTGGGTGCCGGCCAAGCAAGCTTAGAGCAGCAGATAACAGCTGATCTCTGGGACTCTATGGAGCTTGTGGAGATCAGAAGATCAACAAGATGAATGACAACCCCTCTAAACTTTTTTTTTCCTTTTACCTAAATTTGACATTTTTGGCTTACAAGTCAATCGCCATGCAACAGGGTTAGGAAAGCACATGGACGGCCATAGTACAAACAGTAGTATCATGTAATGTAATATGTTATATACAGTGCCTTGCGAAAGTATTCGGACCCCTTGAACTTTTTTAAAACTTTTTGCCACATTTCAGACTTCAAACATAAAGATATAAAATGTTAATATTTTTGGTGAAGAGTCAACAACAAGTGGGACACAATTGTGAAGTGGAGCAAAATTTATTGGATACTTTTCAGTTTTTTATTTTTTACAAAAGTTTATAGTGGGGCGTGTAAAATAATTCGGCCCCTTTACTTTCAGTGCTGCAAACTCACTCCAGAATTCAGTGGGGGTTCTTGAATACCAATGTTTCCTAAATGACTGATGATAAAATAATCCACCTGTGTGTAAAAACTCTGTATAAATACCTGCTCTGTGAAGTCTCGGGGGTTCTGTTTAAAGCCAGAGAGCATCATAAGCCCAAAGGGAACACACCGGGCAGGCCCCGTGATACTGTTGTGGAGAATTTTAAAGCCGGATTTGGATACAAAAAATTTCCCAAACTTTAAACATCCAAAAGGAGCACTGGCAAGCGTCATATAAAAAAGGGAAAGGGGTATCAGACCACGCAAACTACCAAACCCGGGCCCTCCCCAAATTTTATCTCAAACAAGGAGAAGATGATCAAGATGCAGCCAAGAGGCCATATCACTCTGGATAACTGCAAGTCTACAGCTGACTGGGGGAAGTCCCCTCCTAGGACAACAAATCAGTCGTACACTGCCAAAATCTGGCCTTTTTAAGAGTGGCGAGAAGAAGCCATTTCTCAAAGATTATACAAATCTCGTTAAAGTTTGCCCAAACCCCTGGGGGACACCAAACTGTGGAAGAAGGGGGTCTGCTCAAAAGAAACCAAAATCCAACCTTTTTGGCCCCAATGCAAAAGATAGTTTGGCGTAAAAGCAACACAGCTCATCCTCCTTAACACACCCTCCCCACTGTCACACATGGGGGGGAGCATCATGGTTTGGGCTTTTCTTCACAGGACAGGAAAAGGTTTTAAAACCCGGGGAATGGGGGAGCCAAATCGGACCTTCTGGAAGAAAACCTGTTTAGTCCCGAAAGACCTGAGACTGGGACGGGGGATTTCTTCCAACAAGACAATGACCCAAACAAAAAGCAAAATCTACAAAGTAAGGTTTACAAATAAACGTCTCCAGATGTAGAATGGGCCCAAATCCCCAGTGCAATCGAGAATCTTTTGAAAGAGCTTAAAACTGCTCTTCACAAACGCTCTCCATCCAACCTCACTGAGCTCCAGCTGTTCACAAATGCTCTCCATCCAACCTCACTGAGCTCCAGCTGTTCACAAACGCTCTCCATCCAACCTCACTGAGCTCCAGCTGTGCGCCAAGGAAGAATGGGCAAGAATATCAGTCTCTCGATGTGCAAAACTGATAGAGACATACCCCAAGCGACTTTCAGCTGTAATCGCAGCAAAAGGTGGCGCAACAAAGTATTTAAATTAAGGGGACGAATAATTTGCACGCCCCACTTTTCAGTTTGTTTGGTTTTTTTTTACAAAAGTTTAAATTATCAAATAAATTTCGTTCCACCTCACAATTGTGTCCCACTTGTTGTTGAGTCTTCACAAAAAAATAAAATTTTTTATATCTTTATGTTTGAAGCCTGAAATGTGGCAAAAGGTTGAAAAGTTCAAAGGGGCCGAACACTTTTGCAAGGCACTGTAATTGATGGATTCATGAAGATTGGTAACTTTGTCCGAACTTAGTTAGGCATAGGGTGTTGGGGATTTCGGTGTAGAGGTTCCTGGGATTGCGTCTGTAGGGATTGTGTGGTTGGAGGCCGTCTGACAGCCCGGTACAATTTTTATTATGACGGGAACTATTTGACTGTTACAAATATTGCATGGCTATGTGATTGTAATGGATATTTACTGTTCTGAACCTGGAGATGGATTTGGGAGGTCGGCTAGGTTGTTTTTGGGGGTAAAAGTTGAAATTTGGTCTTACAATGACCAATGACATACACTCACCGGCCACTTTATTTGGTCACCATCTAGTACGGATGGACCCCCTTTTGCCTTCAGAACTGCCTCAATTCTTCGTGGGATAGAAATTTCCCCAAGGTGTTGCAACGATGCTCAATTTGGTACCAAGGGCCCAAAGAGTGCAAAGAAAATATTCCCCACACCATGACACCACCACCACCAGCCTGAACCGTTGATACAAGGCGGGATGATCCATGCTTTCATGTTGTTGACGCCAAATTCTGACCCTACCATCCGAATGTCGCAGCAAAATCGAGACTCATCAGACCAGGCAACGTTTTTCCAATCTTCTACTGTCCAATTTCGATGAGCTTGGCAAATTGGAGCCTCATTTCCTGTTCTTAGCTAAAAGGGAGTGGCCCCCGGGTGTGGTCTTCTCTGCTGTACCCCCATCTGCCTCAAAGTTCGCCGTACTGTGCGTTCAAGATGCTCTTCTGCCTACCTTGGTTGTAACGGGTGGCTATTTGAGTCACCTGTTGCCTTTCTATCAGCTCGAACCAGTCTGCCCTTTTCTCCTTTGACCTCTGGCATTAACAAGGCATTTCCGCCCACATGGACTGCCGCTCACGGATGTTGTTTTCTTTTCGGACCATTCTCTGTAAACCCTAGAGATGGTTGTGCGTGAAAATCCCAGAGATCAGCATTTCTGAAATACTCAGAACCACCCTTCTGGCACCAACAACCATGCCACGTTCAAAGCACTCAAATCACCTTTCTTCCCCATACTGATGCTCGGATTGAACTGCAGGAGATTGTCTTGACCATGTCTACATGCCTAAATGCACTGAGTTGCCGCCATGTGATTGGCTGATTAGAAATTAAGTGTTAACGAGCAGTTGGACAGGTGTACCTAATAAAGTGGCCGGTGAGTGTATACTGTACTACTTTATATCTGACCAATAAAAAGTTTATGGTTAAAAAAAAAAAAAAAAAGATTGGTTTGTATATTTGTATGGGAATTTGTCCTCCTTGTCGTTCTCTTTTGGTTTAATATGTCATTTTGGAGTGATCAGCACCGCTTGAATGGGAGATTTTTTTTGGGGAGGAAGGAGGGGGGAAGATTATTAAATTGCGTCTTTCCTAGCCAAAATATGCTACATGGGTCTTTTCTTTCAGTATTAATCACAAACAGGTGCTATAGTCATTGTTACTCTGAAGATCAATGAGGTCTCAGTAGAGAGACCCCTGTAATGTTGAAGAAGTGCAATTGACCTATGTAGCATCACTGTCAAATTTCTGAAAACCCCTTTAAAGAGAACCTGCCACATAGTTTTTGCCCCCCTGGCTGAGGACAGCACAAGCTGGTGACAGACATGCTGTTTCCAGCACTGTGTCCCTTATTATGTAAGATGCTGTAGCTTTCGTGCATTTAAGACTCAAATCTGCAGTTTTCAGCCAGAAGAGTCATTCGAAGAGTCCTTCAGAGTGTCAGTTTTTTCAAACCCGGCCAATCGGAGGCTAGTCCCGCCCACCTCAACTGGCAAAAGTATTACTTTAAATAGGTAGAAACATGTGAATAACTGTCATTGGGCGGGGTTAGCCTTTGGTGGGTGGAGCTAACACCTGCTCATGAATAAGATTTAAGGGGTAAATGTTCTAAAACTGCAGCATCTTACAGAATAAGGGACACAGCGCTGGAAACAGCAGGTCTGGCACTAGCTTGTGCTGTCCTCAGCAAGGGGGGCATAAACTATGTGTCAGGTTCTCTTTAACTTTTACAACTAAATGGCAATATTGTATATGACCATATGAAGCCGTCTGGAGCGAGATGTGACCACAAAATAACATGAATTATTTCTCGCTTGTCATTCATTATTTATTCAGTCTGAAATCAACTGTATGACACGAGTGACAGGAATATCTATGGAACAAGTATAGGAAGAGAACGAGGCAGACGGTGTCCTTGGACTATGGGAGAACTTGCTGAATTCTTATTCCAAGTATAAAAGAAAGTATGAAAGAAAAGAAAGCGCCAAGAACAATGCAGGATACATCTAGTGAAAGGTACCACATAGTATTGTTAGCGAGGGGCTCTCCATGGCTGCAGCGGACATTGCAGACAACTGGAATGCCAAGAAGCCATTGTCTACATCAATATTTCCACCACACATCTGGAGGACAATTTATTACATTTTTTCCTCGCAGACATTTCGAGTGGTGGCATTCACTTCCTTCTTTCCATGAAGCATACCAATTACGGTGCCAGACAGGACAACCCAAGGTCAAAACGTACGGCTACAAAATACACATTATTAGTGCAAGATGTAGGGGGTTACCCAGTCTGGTTAGTAGGATAGCAATTTCTCTTATTGTTCGGAAGCAGCTAAAGTAGAAAATAAAGCAACTTTCCGATAAGTTTGATTACAGTTTTGTGTCTACAGATCTTATGCAGATCAATGTGTCTCCATGTTAAGAGACTACAAATAAATCTTGTGTCTACAGCTATGCTCACAGGGCAGAATGATATGTAGATTACAGTACAGGATCCGGGAGCATGCCACGGCAAAATCCATATCCCATTATATGTTAAAGGGGTTGTCTCACTACAAGGATTGCTTTCTATGATAAAGATCTTGCAAAAACAAGTCACTTGTAATATGTGTCCATTAACAATGTCCTACCTATTCCTAGATATCCCCTCTTGTAAGGGCTGCATCAGCTCCTCCGGTCGCTATAGCTCCAGACCTGTTCAGTCTCTCATGATAGGCTGCACTGGTTGCTATAGCTACAGACCTGGCTTCTACTGCAGCCTATTAAAAGGCAGTAAACACGCCCCTGAATTCAAACTGAAACCAAGAAAACAGGACTGAGGTAAGATGAATCAATATAGTGAGACAACTTCTTTAAAGGGGTGTTCCTACCATAGACTGTGATGGCATATAGATAGCCTGGTAGGTGTGGATTCCACTTCCGGGACCCTCACCTATCTCAGGAACGGGCCTCCAAAAGTCTCGACTCACAATGGAGAGCTGGATGCACTTGTATGCGACTCCGTTTTGTTCTATGGGAGCTCTGAGTACAGCTGAATGGTGCGTTGTGTTCGCCAAACTCAAATAGAACAGAATAGAGAGTCGTGCACAAGAGTGACAGGCTCTCTATTCATAGTCTAAGATTTAAGGGGCCCAATCCTGAGATCACACAGATGGGACCTGCACTCATCAGACTTTGATGAGTGAAAAATGGGCTTAAATCGGCACTCATGACATGTCAATAGGATATACCATAATTGTCTGATACGTGTGGGTTCCACCTTTCCTGTAAGAACAGGCACCTGAAAATCTTTGTTCACTTGTGCACAACTCTCCATTCCTTTCTATGGAATTTCTGAGTACAAGTGTGCAGTGTGCTCAGCTGTTCTCAGGACTCCCATAGAGCAAAATGGAGAGTAGTGTGCAAGCGTGACCCACTCTCCACCCTGAACAGAGACTTTCAAGGGCCTGTTCTCAGTATGGCCACAGGTACCTATCAGACATTATAGCATTTCCTATTGATATGCCATAAATGTCTAAAAAGAGAACAGCCTGAATATTAGAGTAACGTCAGCCTAACCTGATGATTTTCAATATGGACATCAAATGTGCATTACATGGTTTTTTACAGTTATTTGTCAGATATTGGGGGGAAAGAACCATTCATATATGTTAAATTTCAACAACTTAGAAGACATGAGCTGCTGCCAGAGGTGACTGGCACTGCCTTATTCCTCTCTATATACCTCCACCGAGAATATATGCCAGCTCTGCAAATAAAGGGAAGCCAGGATGAGAAGCTGTGAGGCCAAAGGGTCATTGAAGGTGGAGAGCACTATCACATCCTGGTGTGCTTTCTTGTACTACAAAATATCTCCACATGTGATTTCCAAGTTGTGTGTGAATTTTAATAAATTCACCTCTCTCCTATTTCTCTGCCGGACATAAATCTGAAGCGCAGCAGCCATTGAAAGACTCTGCCTTTGCTACCCATTAAGACGTCCAGCAAGCCAACCATTGATATGTCGTAGTAGAGTTCAAGTTTTTACTGTACTGGTCTAGAAACCCAATAATGAAGCTGTAAAACCTAAGAATCGCTGAGAGAAGTATTGCGAGCCATAAACCCAGGAACTCAATCTGCAATCACACCTGAAATGGCAGTTCAACGACCCGCCATTATGGTACGCAATGTGGAAAGGAATGGGTTAATGAGATGGAGTTTAGCTGTTCACATAAACCTTAAAAGCAGCAGTGCCCGTGAAGAATGCGTCATCCCCATATCTGAAGTGAGGGGATTTTTCAGCTCAATTGCTTATCGTTCTGCAAGAAGTTACCACCGAATCTTAAAGGGGTTTTGCAACGATCTTATTTCATACCTTCTGCATCCAGTTCTTCAGCTCTGTGTGCTCAGAAGGGGGGCGTGTGTGACTCAGCAGGATGACATCACTAGGCCTTTTCTCTCTCAAGTGAAAGAAAGGTCTATTTATGTATAGAATTGTAAGTAGCTACATTGTAGCTCAGAGGTAACATTTTTGCTTTACAGCACATGGGTCCTTGGTTCAAATCCCTGCAGGAACTTAACCTGTGGATTTTTTTTTTCCTCTTTATCAATGCACAGACCTCATTGAGGTTTCTTTTTTTTTATTTGCACTGTTTGACTCATTACAAACTAGTCCAAAGGACAGGAGTAGAATGACAGTACCTGGGGTTTGAACACTCAGTAGCTGCCTGAGAGGAGAGGTGATGTCTTAGCATGTGTGACCAGGACTGAGAAGCTCTCAATCCTGGTCTTATCCCCCTGGAGATGAGCTGTAAACAATGGATCACTAAAGGAGCAGCTAAAACAAAACGGTCCAGAATTTTTTTATAATGATGAATGGTCAAAATGTTTATTATTTAATTTTCAAACTTCCCACATCAAATTTTACTTTGTGGCAAAACCCCTTTAATGGGATTGTCCACAACTTTAGAAAATAAGTGTCCGAGCTGAAACCTCTCCTCACCCATAAATCCACTACTGCTTCACCGTGTATTATTGGATGGTCCTACAATGAGGACACTGCATACATCATTCACATGACTCTGTAGCTAATCTCTGGCCTCGGTGCTGATACCTGCATGAACAGCACACAACCTCCAACACCAGTGACTGGTTTCATCATCACACGAACAACGTACCTGATGTATTCGCTGCAGGAACAGCATGGAACACCATATCAGTTCCAGCTTTTACACAAGTTCCTTAAAGGGGTTGTCTTGCTGCAAAGATTAGCTTTTAACATGTAGGGAACACTAAATAAAGCTGTTTTCCAAATATATTGCGTTGTTCTTTTTTTTTTTGTTGAGGAGTTACAAGTGATTTTATCACCTTCTGAGCGCTCTGGTTCCACACGTGACCGACCTGTGTACTTCTCCCCCCCTGCTGTTTGTTCTATCTGATAGCAGGGAGTGACGTCATCACACAGGTGGAGCAGCATAGAACTCCTGACAGTGAGAGCTTGTTTGTTATCTGACCTTTCAGACAAAAGCCAGTAATTACTGCTGTTTACTTTAACTCAGAAGCTTCCCTGGTCCTGACAGCAGGAGATTTATCTAATTAGCAGAGGTCTGAATACACAGAGCTCATATGCTAATTACAGACAGCTTGACCAGGAAGTGACAGAGCAAAGCAGCATTATTTCATTCATGCATCCTATGAAACTTTGAGATGAGACAACCCCTTTAAGATCATGGACAACAACCTTATTTATTACAAGACCTAAATGGGTATCCAGAAAAATTAGATGTGTTGATCTGACCAGTGGGAGTCCATATGTGGGATCTCAAACCCTCCTCAGAATGGTACAGTATTTATTCAATACTTGTTACAAACAGAGAGTAGAAGGATAAAAAAAAAAGTGTAAAATATGACGTTTACGGTTTCGACTCAAAAGATCCTTTCCACAGCTAAGAATTTTTGAAGAAACATTTTAAAAAAATACTAAAACCAATCAGCATCCTCAACGTTTGTTGTCATGCTAGTCACTTTCAAATTAACCCTGTATTGACCAAGATGTTGAAACAAAAAAAATGAAAGAGAGTGAAATAGTGACCTTAAATCCAGTATGCTTCTCGCATTCTAACTCGTTGTTGCCAGTCACCACCTCTTACAGGTTTTTCCAGCCCTTCTATAACACAGAAACCAAAGGCTTCTAAAGAGGCATTGTGGTGCAACAAAAAATGTTTTGTGGCACCTGACATTTGTGTTTGGCTATGTCTAATGTCTGCTATATGTTTGGCTGTGTGGATTTACATTTTTTGAATGTACTACCGTGTTTCCCCGAAAATAAGACAGTGTCTTATATTAATTATTGCTCCTAAAGACCAAAGACTTATTTTTAGGGGATGTTTTTTTTTTTCATTAACAATAATTCACATTTATTGGTTGAACAAAACATCACAGAATTAAATACTGTAGTGATTTTCATCACAAACACAGAAAGAAGCAACCAAACTCTAAATTGCATAAAAAAAATGCCTATGTCCTTATTTTTCGGGGTGTCTTATTTTGGGGGAAACAGGGTACCTACATAGATTTGATCGCATTCCTGGCAATGGATTGTATAAATTGGATGGTGCATTTGTTTCACAATTTAAAAAGGACTTTATTTTACAATGTTTAAAGCTCGAAGTTTTCATATTGTACCGCCATATACTGCATCGCCCCTTCCCACATGGAAAAAAAAACCCTGTGTACTGCAGCCATAATAGCATGGAAAAAAACCTGTGTACTGCAGCCATATTACCTGCTTTGTTTTGTACTTAGAATGAGAGAAGCTTACTGGATTTTACAATTAAACACTAGAATCCCAAAGGGCTTAAATTATAGAAGTGATCTATTATGTTTATTAGAACCAGATGTAATAAATTATTTAAGGTCACTATTTCACTCTTTTTCATTTTTTTGTTTCAACATCTTGGACGATACAGGGTTAATTTGAAAATGACTAGCATGACAGAACAGATATTAAAGGGGATGTATTGTTTCCTTAGTTCGGCTGATTCACACTGCTCTCAGCTTCTCAACTCTAGAAATGCAGGGGCAGGCTCGGACTGGGCCGCCGGGGGCCGGGGAATCCCCCGGTGGGCCCCGAGCCGCTGCGGGCCCCGGAGCCCGTGCCGTCGCTCCCGGGGCCCGTCCCCCGCATCCCGGTCACTTGAACGCCCGGGACCCGCCCTCCCCAGCGCCAGAGACCGGCCCGGAGTTGGGGACTAATGTCCCCGGCTCCTGGGGTCTGCGCGGTGTCAGCGAGCACAGCGCACTAGCCTGCGCTCCGCTGATCTCCCCGGCGGGTGAACGCATTAACCTTCACCTGCCGGGCCCCCGGCCCCTACTCTGACTAGGCGCCGGTGACGTAACTTCACTGCGCCGCCTATGCAGGGTGGCATAGGACCGGCCAGCACGGACGCCGGGACCTGCCAGGAGCGGGACAAGGGGAATGATTGATTGTTTTTTTTTTTTTTTTTAAACCA